>JAAOAJ010000562.1:1935-66336 GCA_013781345.1 Fusarium coicis | reverse complement strand
AAAAAAAAAAAAAAAAAGGGTGCAGTTCGGGATTACACAATCTCGTATGCGCATCCTATCAACTCTCACGCGTCTTGCATTAGGACGAGGAGGCGAGAATCTATTACCTACGCTCTATTACGCCTCCGGTACCAGTTTCTTTATTTCCCCGCGCGGGGAACCCTTTTCCTTTTTGAATTGATACGATACGATACACTACGGATACGGACGGGCTCATCCAATCTCCTTCTCCTGTGGGCGATACTCCACTCGCAAATCATTTGAATCCCGCTTACGGGGACAGAGAGGCAGAGGAGACAGTGCTCGGAAGGACCGTTCCGTTTTTTTGTGAGGGTTCCCGGCGCAAGTAAATGAGTGTAACGAATCCGCCGACGGGGGCTTCGGGCCCGGGATCCGTTGGCTTGGGTGCCGTCAGGGGGAGTTTGAAGCGGAGTGTTCAGGCGTCTTTTGAGGGTGAGTCTGCTCTATTTTCCTCTCCCTCTACCTCTAACAATCCAATCCAATCTCATTCTCTTTTTGGGTTTGTCACATCTCACGAGCATATACGGATACATCGCCTATCTAAACGTTCCTTGTCTCCTATATCGGTCACACTGCACTAGTCTAGCTCAGCCGTTGCATGCATTTTGTATCTCTTCCGTGTCCATTCAACATTCATTTTCAATTTCCACGTACATAATCTTGTTCGTCAGCTGCTCTGATTTCGTTTCCCTTTTTATCGTCTTTCTCCTGTTCTTTTAAAGTCTCCCTTCTTTTTGCCTCAGTCGGGGTTTGCGCCGCATACTTGTCCCAAGAGGGAAAAGATTATCCTGAGGTGTCGACACTGAACAACGACTTGCCTGACTCGAACTCTCCTCAACTCAGCTCAGCCCAGTCTCGGTTCTTCCGAGCTATCAACAAACTCGGAGTCTCTTTTAAAAGTCTCATCAGCTGAAGCGTCTTGTCTTGTCTCGTCATCGTCAGCACTTTACTTAATCTTTCGGTGTCTCGTTCTCTTTTTTCCGTCTTCGGCGTCTGATAAGCTTCCGTTGCTTTTTTGTCATTGCAGCTGTGGACCTCGACCAGCCTTTCACATTTCGCCTCAATCACTCACCATCGTCATCTCACTCGCTCACTCATCTCTTCTGTGCCAATGCCGAGTGGTTGAACGCACACTTCACCTCAAGCCTTGATCCTCGGCGATGCCTCTCCGTCCTCACATCGGCCTCGGGTTTCCTGCTCACGCTTACCAAAAACGTCATGTAGAACCTCACGATCGCTCAACTGGGTATCAGCCCAAAGTCCGAATCACAGATCGTTACCGCATCATCGGCTTCATCAGCTCGGGTACCTATGGACGGGTCTACAAGGCTGTTGGCCGCAATGGCAAGCCCGTGGGTGAGTTCGCTATCAAGAAGTTCAAGCCCGACAAGGAAGGTGAACAGATCAGCTACACGGGCATCTCTCAGAGTGCGATCCGTGAGATGAGTCTTTGCAGCGAACTTCACCACATCAACGTTATTCGTCTCTGCGAAATTATGCTTGAGGACAAGTGTATCTTTATGGTATTTGAGTATGCCGAGCACGATCTGTTACAAATCATCCATCATCACACACAACAGCCACGACATCCGATTCCCCCAGCAACTATCAAAAGTATCATGTTCCAACTCCTCAACGGATGTCAGTACCTACACATCAACTGGGTTCTCCACCGTGATCTCAAACCCGCCAACATCATGGTCACTTCATCAGGCGAAGTAAAGATTGGAGATTTAGGACTAGCACGTCGATTCGATAAACCACTACACTCTCTCTTCAGCGGCGATAAAGTGGTCGTAACTATCTGGTATCGTGCTCCCGAACTCATTCTCGGTTCATACCACTACACGCCTGCCATTGATATGTGGGCTGTCGGATGTATTTTCGCCGAACTTCTTTCCTTGAGGCCCATATTTAAAGGAGAGGAAGCCAAAATGGATAGCAAGAAGACGGTTCCCTTTCAACGCAACCAGATGCAAAAAATTATCGAAATCATGGGTGTACCAACAAAGGATAAATGGCCTCTACTATCGACCATGCCTGAATACAACCAACTCAACACTCTCGCCAACTCCATGGCTTCATCTCACCACAATCACCACAGCCATCATCATCCGCATCACCACCACGGTCACTACGGCTCCCGCAACCCACTGCCCCCTCCCCCAGGCGGCTCAAACCTCGAGAAGTGGTATTACAGCACCATCAACCACACCAGCGCTCCCGGCGGCACACCACCACTTGCCTCTCTCGGCTCAGAAGGCTACAAGCTCCTCGCAGGCCTTCTAGAGTACGACCCCTCAAAGCGTCTTACAGCCGCCCAAGCCCTTCAATCTCCCTTCTTCTCAACCGGTGACCGTGTCAGTGCGAATTGTTTCGAGGGCTGCAAGAACGAATATCCTTGTCGACGTGTGAGTCAAGATGATAACGATATACGGACGAGTAGCCTTCCGGGCACGAAGCGGAGTGGATTACCGGATGACTCGTTAATAAGGCCTGCCAAGAGGCAGAAGGAATAGGGATCCAGGGGGTGGGCCAGACGGATTGCTCGTCCTTAGGTCATTTACCCGTGGATCATTCGGCCAGAACCATTTATTCGCCCTTCGATGGTTTACTGCCAGATTGCGCACACACCTTCGTGTTTCTGTAGAAGGTGTGGAACGCATTTTCCACATCGTCAGGCAAGGAGAGGATTGTATCATCGATTATTGTTCGGCGTGGTACGGCGTTTATGTATACACGGATTACGGTTGTCACTTTTGGGTTGAGCGGATAGATAGGGCGGTTGTTATAGCATATACCCGGCGTTCAATACAATGGAGATTGGTTCACTGCAGCTCATTCGCGATACCTGTGAAAGTGTATGGTCCATCCTGGGGAGGACGGCGGGTAGTGAGGTCCACGCTCCTGAGCGACATGCGACAAAGGGGGAGACTATCTACTCTTTACCAGAGCTGAGGAACAAATGTATAAGAGCTCTTGGAAGCACTACTGTTAGCAAGAAATGCGCAGTCCCGTGCAGCCTGCGATGGGCTGCTAAGCACAAAGATCCATGGAAAGTTTAAATATCGTCGTATTTATCTCTCCATCTCACTAACTCCACATCACCGATTTACCCTTCCAACCATCTCACATCACCACCCCAGAAGAAATAAAAAGGGGTACCATATCATTAGAACAAATACCATAAAAAAGGAGGGGCCCAGTGACATTATTTTTAAACACAGATTCTCTTCTCTTTCACCAACGATACGGAAAACGCATAAAAACAGCAAAACGACAAAGATTTCAACAATACAAAAAAGACTTTCGAGGTCGACATGCCTCAGATACGTCTGCCTATCTCTTCTCTCTCTCTTTTTCCACAAACTGCCTGCTCCATCCCGTGTGAATTATCTATCATTTTGGTTGTGTGTGTAAAAGTTCCTCCCCACATCCCCCCTTCATCAAGAACAGTTTCAAGGTTTGACTTCCAACGCGAGAAGTCAGGTAAAATAGAAGAATTAAGAAAAAAGAAGAAGCAAAGATATGATAAACAGTCCGGGTATTTCAGCAAATTCGGCGAGTTGTTTTTGGTGTGAGGAGTTTGGAAGGGGCGTAGTGAGGGTTTGAGGGGTGATTTCTCCATGGGGAGAGGAGGGCTGTTATGATCCCGAGATGTGGTGTGGGCGAAATCATCCTCCTTTACCTCAAGCGTGACATAGCTTGTAACTCTTAACATCGAGATGCAGGCTCGGGAGGTAGAAAAGAATTCGGGATCGTTTCGAGATAGCGTGGTAGTGAAAAGCCCTCAGGGTGAAGACGAAGAAACGTCGCATGACTCGCTCCTCGTCTACTTCTTAGCCGGAGTCGGAGGAGCCTTGACATTGTTGGACAACCACGCCAGACCCTCGAGAAGACCCTCGCCCGTGGTGGCGCAGCTGGGCACCACGTACCAAACCTTGTCCTTGAGCTTGGAGAGCTGGAGAGCCTCGGTGACTTCTTGGGGTTTCATAGCTACAATCCATTAGCGACATCGTACATCGTGTGTTGAAGGAGACACATACCCTCTGCCAAATCTTGCTTGTTGGCAAACACGAGTAGTAGACTGTCCTTCATCTCACGATCGTTGATGATACGGTGAAGTTCTTGTCTAGCCTCGTCCATTCGGTTCCTATCAGAAGAGTCGATAACGAAGATAAGACCCTGAGTACCTGCACCCCCAAAAGCATCAGTATTTACTTGACCACTAAGCATCCTTTGGACCGTTACTCACCGCTGAAGTAATGCCTCCACAGAGGACGAATCTTGTCCTGACCGCCGACGTCCCAAACGTTAAACTTGACATTCTTGTACGTAACCGTCTCGACGTTGAAGCCGACTGTGGGAATCGTGGTGACGTCCTGGCCCAGCTTGAGCTTGTAGAGGATAGTTGTCTTTCCGGCAGCGTCTAGACCGAGCATGAGGAGGCGCATCTCCTTTGATCCGAAGATCTTGCCCATCATCTTTGAGAACTGGCCGCCCATGATTGCGGCTTGTGTAGAACGTGTCCGGTTATGTTTTATTCGGTATGCGCTCGTGGGTGGTGGTGTGATGAGATGTGATGTGGTAGGAATACAAAGGGAGTCGAGTCGAGTTGAGTTGAGTTGAGTTGTCGTGTTTCGTTTCGAAACCTGCTCGATGCGCAATGTGTCAGCCTCGCTTCTCGTGTGATACCAATAAGACAACAGCGCTCTCCGATGCAACTGGAGGACCAGAGAATGGCGTGTCAGACTACAACAGGTGTTGATTGATGTAATTGTTGCTGTCTAACGTTTTGTTCGCCAACGAAAAGGCGAGAGATCCTGACAAAAGCAATCAAGGCTCCAGATTTCTCGTATCTCCCCGCTGTTGATTCCCAGGATTGGCTCTCGAGTCGTTTGTTGATTGTCGCAGATAGAAAAGAACCCAATACATACAATACACCTTGTGCTGCTTCGTCGGCGCGTATCGCAACGTTTGTTTGTTTTGTTTATCCGTGTCGCAAGGTCGTTTCGGCAGGAAGGACTCCGTAACTTGGCGGTGTCGTTTCGATTGAAGACGTAGACGTAGACGTTGGAATACTACAGTATCAGAGAGAAATGGATCTAGTGTCAAGCAAGCATCAATCAAATCAAATCAAATCTGGACTCTTCTCTTTTTCCCCCCGTCAGGGGAAAAAAAGGGACGGACGGGTCAATCCCTTCTTGTTTGCTGCTTCCCTTCCCCTGGCCCCTGGCCCTGCGCTCCTCTCGGCCTAGCGCCCAGCACGGGGCAACGACGCGGGCGGGGACAGTTGACAGCGCCAATCCCTTGCTTCCCTTCTAGCCCTTATGACGATAGGCCACTTGGGTCCCCTGTCCAGTCCCTGAAATGAGATACGGTCACTGTAAGGTACCCGACCTGGCCTAGCTGGCTCAAGTTCCAGCCATAAACAACATAACCTTACCGACAACCATCAATCAATTGTATCCGTTTGTCCAGGGTCAACACTAATAACCTCCGAGGCTCTCGTCATTAGCGTAGGCCTCGAATCACTTCACTTTGGTCAACCTCATATCGTGCCCAATATCAACGGTAATAATACTCAATTGATGCTTGCTATTGCGTCGTAAGCAACTGCTCTATGGTCTGTTTTCCTGGAAGGCGAAGCCTTATCATATCCACTGCAACGTTATCATTAAACGCACCGGAGCATATAACAACTCCTAGCACATATCTCGGTTTGGTCGGGCTATGCTCTGTATTCAATCACAAATCTCCTCTCCACCTGCTGCAGTGTCGAAGAGTCATTCTCCCCCTCAAACTTGAGGTTGACCTTGCCGTCGCTGTCCATGCTATGAACCTCCGCCTTGTAGAATGTGGTTGTGTTAGGATACAGCGCCAGCACTACCTTGCCTGATTCCCAGTCCTTCAACGTCGACGCTTGGCTCTCGGGTGTGATGGGAATCATACTGCTGGCACTTGATCGGTATTCCTTCTGTTTGCTCTGGTCCTCGGGTTCTATATCGAGGACCTTGTATCGTCGGCTTTTGCCCTCACCCATCACCTGCGCGACCTCACCAAGTATCCAGTCTGATGTTGTATCTCCATTCAACGCTTTGGGCTTGAATGCAACTGCATCGCCTTTAGAGAAAACAACTTTGGACTTGTTGTTCCCTGATCCGACACCGCTTCCAACTGACCCCTGAGGCTCGACACTATCGGCCTTTGGGGGCATGCTGTCACGGTCTCGTTCTCTTTCCCTCTCACGTTCTCGCTCCCGTTCTCTCGCTCGGTCACCATATTTTCTTGCTGATCCTCCAATTGGACTCGGCACGGGTGAATCACCAGCCCCGTCAAAGTCGTAGAGTGAAGATGCTGCCGCCGCGCTGTCTCGGGCATTCCTCTTACCAGGCCCCGCTGCTTGAGCATCCTGCTGTTCCTTAGCGTGCACCACGGCGCGCAACACTTTGAGCTGCTCGATAGTATTTTTGAGTGCTGACATGTTAGCCTCCGAGTGCTTAACCCCTGTCCGACATAGCTGTTCCATCTCTTTCAACGAGTCACCCGGGATCTTCTCCAAGTCCATCGTACCGACTTGTTTATCCATCGTGACAAGCTCCGTAAGACTGTCATTCTCGGCATTGATTCCGGAGACAATCTCCCCCACTTGACTCTTGCACAGCTCCCATATCTGTACTTCCTCTCCATGTGAATTACCGTTGTTGCGGTTGGACGCCCGTCCGCTTCTGTTTCGTTGCGACATCTCGCGGTTGTGGCGCTCCGGCTTCACCGACTCCGGCCGCGGGGTATTATGTTCACTTCTCGGCGACCTCTTCGGCGTGCCCACGTCTGAAGTGATATCCCGACTATGGTTCTTGGTCCTCGACTTTGTCGGACGGTTTGGGGTCGAATCTCTGCTCGAAGGATCCTGTCGCTTCGAGCCTGATCGTTTCGGCTCCGGCGTGTTGGAGGACTGGCGCAGAGACTCTTGAAAGCTATTCTCCCTTGAGTGAGTACCGCTTCGCCTAGGCTTCAGGGGAATCTGGTAGTAGGGGCCGAGATCTTCTTGGAGGTTCTTGAGTTCGTCCCGCGCAGGCTTCTGCCCGTTAGCCATCCTGCCCCGATACCACCGCCTAAACAGAATGTTGCGATGAGAATCAACCCGAGGAAGGAAACATTATGACGACGAGAGGGACAATGAAGAGACGAAAGCAAGCGCAATTAATAAAAAAAAAAAGGGAATTGAAGCACACAAGATTCATGAATTCTATGAGAAAAAATTGGACTAACCTGAGTTAAGAGAGGCCCGAGTGCTCACAGGCCGAGGCGGGATGGTATGGGGAAGGAAAGGCGACTAAGACAGAAGGCGCGTCGCAGATGAGAAGGGATCGGCAAAATGAGCAAAAGAGGAGAGAGGCTGTGACGGATTATATAAGTGAATAGAGTTTGGTTATTATATCATGTCATGAAGTATGTGAGAATAGAGTTGAGATATAATTGAAAGCTTATTATTGTTCAATAGTGTAATCATCGGGTATCATGGATGTCGTGTCAATCGTGATGGTGCTTAGTCTTTCTCTAACAGCAGAGGCTGGTGATCCATTGCCAAGGAAGCATCCTCCGCGGCAGAACAAAAGGCGGTGAGGAAAAGACGTGCCGCATTTGGAGGGGCTTGAGGGGAAGCTCCCTTATCATGACACCGATAAGGGTGTGAATTTGAATATCTGACGAGTATTGACACTGTATCATGATACCTCATGAACTGTAAAGCATGGTGTTGAGATGTACATGGCACTTTATGATCTGATATTGACTTCTGCATGGGTGCATGTTGTATTGGAAGCTTATTCATACAGACCAGTAGACATTGTGTGTACGTTTGAACTTGAAGTTACTTCTCATCCTTATCAAAGCTGTCCATCACGAATCTTTGTTCCTCATTAAAAGTATATCTACCACAAACACAATTTTTCACACTCACCCCACTCCCATATCATCTATAGCTTCTCCTTCTCAGAATCATCAATCTCACAAAACGCCTTGAACGTCGTAAACTCATCATCCTCGCCCCCCTCACTCTCAAGCACAAGCTCCGCCGTAGCGCCCACAAAGTACACATACCCCTCCTTCATCTCATAGCTCGTAGGCCCAACAGCGATCCTCCCCTTCCCACCCGTGCAGATTACAATGCTAGGTCCCTCGATAGGCTCAAAAGTAGCCTTTGCGCCATCCCCGCGGAGCAGGGTGCGCACGACGCTGAACTCCTCGATGGGCGGGTCGTACAGCACTACCGCTGAGCCGGAGCTGTAGGCATTGCGGTTGAGTGTTGCGTAAGGGTATTCGGTGGGTGTCATCTTTTGTTGCTCGATGGGCGCGAAGTTGTAGGTTAGCATGTCGACGAGTGTTGAGACGTCTTTGAACTTGGGTGTGAAACCAGCGCGGACAACGTTGTCGGAGGCTGCCATGCACTCCATGATGTCGCCGGAAATGTAGGCGTGAATGTCGTCGGCGACTAGGAACAAAGCCTCGCCAGGCTCCAGAGTGACAAAGTTGAGGAAGAAGAGCACGAAGCATCCAATGTCGTCGCCAAACTCGCCGTGTGTTCGCTTCACGAGCTCAGCGAGCTTCTCGCCAGAAGTAGCAGGGACACCACCACCAGCGAAATCAGCGCCCTCCTTCTCAGCCTGCTCAACAAGCTTGGGCATCTGCTCAGCAATATCCTCAGCAGACGACGCCATGAGCGCGCCAAAAGCCTTCTTCAAGAACTTCTTCTTCTCATCCGTAACACCCTCCTCGCCATCCTTAGCAACCTGCGCAAACTCCTTCGCAGCTTCCTCGCCCACGAGCGCTCTCAGCGCAGGCACTGTCTCGAGGAAGTGAGCAATCTCAGTGAGGGGTCGGAAACCGCAGAGACCCTCGAAGGGGGTAATGGCGATGGCCATTTCGGGCTTGTGGTTGTCATCGGGGTAGTTCTTTGCGTCGCGAGCGTGGAGTTGCTCGGCGAGCTTCTTGTTCGGGTGGGCTTGGATCGAGAGCGCCTTTGCGATGGAGAGCACCTTGAAGAGGAAAGGGAGCTTGTGGCCGTAGTGGGAGGAGATGGTTTGCGAGAGGAGGGACTGGTTGTCCTCGCAGAGATCGAGGAGGGTTCGGCCGGTGTTGAGATCTCGAGAGGGGTTCGAGGGGTGAGTTCCCATCCACAACTGCGCAGACAATTGTTAGTATGCCCTACAGACACATCCTTTAGATGCTTACCTCTGCGTATGGAGTATCAGACTCGATCTTCAGGTCATCGGAGGGCGTAGCAGCCGCAAATCGCGCAGCGGCCGAATCATTGCCCTTCTTTCCCCAGGCGTACGAGTTGACACCGCATTGTAGACGAAGCAGAGGAACCTGCATATCTGCGATGTTCGTTGGCGGTGAATGCGGCGATGAAGCTATAGCTTAGCTTGGAGGGGTCAAATGCCTAAAAACGAAGCGCAAGTCTTTGCCTTGGATAGAAAATCTTCCAAGCTATCAATCGCAAAGAAGAAGAAAAAAAGATCAGGAATTGCAATGGAAGTTGGCCAAACAGAAAACAGATGATGACAGCAATTATGATGGAGCCCATGGAGGGGAAGTCACAGCATTACCTTTCAGTTACGTTAACCCCCCGTCACGCAAATTTAGCTCCCCCTTCCCCTCCACTGAACCACTCTAGCCACTATAACAACGGCACACGAACGTGGTGATTCCGGGCTCTTGTAGGGAAAAGTACCGGAGTAGCTCCGTTTTTAGAACGTCCAAGAACCCCGCTGTGGGCCTGAAACTATCGACTCGTCTTTTTCCTATTCGGGGTTGACCTCATCCATGTGATGATGAGCCTCATTACACGATATCAGGGGTTTTATATTACAACTCAAGGGCTCTAGTTTGGTGTGAGGGCTATTCGATAGTCTTGTATTTAATTAGTTGTCTATCCCTCAGCTTTCAAATTTGCCAAATGTCATTTGTTGGGCCATTCACAGCCAAATCGATCAACAATGGGTACAAATCGTAAAGATACATGTTATTGAAGAGCAGACTCACTAATGAGTACTCAATGCTCAAGGTGCTGCATACATGTACACAGGTGCTTCGTCAAACGACGTCAGCTCTTTCATCTGACTTAGCTTAGACAAAGTCCAGTCATTCATTATCCCATCCATCCATAATCCGCCCAGTTCCTCCTCTCAATCTTGACTTTCACCATTTTTTGTTGTCCCAAAATAAAGCAATGTACAGACTTATGCACCCAGCAGAACAGAACAGAACACACCAAAACACCTCGTTTTCCTTCTCCCCAAACTTCAAGGTCTGATAACTCGTGTAGTCAGGGCCTAATGGTATGACCGTGTTCACCGGCGCAGCCACCTGTTTTCTCCTCTCTTGTACCAAAAGACTCCAAAATCAAGCGCTGCAAGGCAATGCAAGGCCCTGGGGATAAAACGCCAGAGGAGGTCAAAATGTAAGAAAAGAGCGATATGCTACATACTTTGACGACCAATCATGCAAACAAAAACGGAAAAACAGAAAGAGAGAAAAGAAAACACGTAACTCATGTATCGGGGTGGGAGTTAAGACTCGACCGAGGCGCCACTGTGGCACAAACCAACGCTTGACGTGCTTCCCCGGTGAACGCTGTGCTCATCGTCTTGCAAATTCTCTGGAGGACTAATAGCCTCTCAAGTCGAGGTTGTTCCGACGGCGGGACGATCGATGAGTAATTCGTCCATGACAAGCGAGCTGGCATTGGTAGGACATTCGTCCCATCACAGCATATAAGTGCGTTTTCGTGCCTCGTCAACGACCTCAACTCCGTTGACCCCGTAAGGAAACCATTGCAACAACAGACAGTGAAATGCCAATGGCAATGACCGAAATGCCTGCCCAGAAGAAAACATAGCGCACTGTAAACCCTCAAAACCGTGTATCAATGCAAGCAAACAATGTACAGTGATATTAGCCGCAGCTAATCCAAGTTTTCCTGCTTCGTATCAAACAGAGATATCAAGCTCGCAGCGTTCCCGTGGCCTTGCGGTAGCTGTCTGCAGCGGTATCTGTCCCAACGCTTCCAAGATCGCCAGGAGGCATCATGTAAGCTGCAGATTGGTGCGTCATGTAGTGCGTGTTGCTGTGGCCCAGCGGGAAGGACGATATGCCACCGCTGTTAAGGGTGGGCATGTCGCGACGAGCAGTAGTTGGAGGTGCCGCAGTGACTGAGCTGGTTGTGTCTATGTAGCGGTACGTCATCTCAGAGCCCGGACGCATAGAATCGGTCTGTCCCAACACAGATGCATCCGAAGGACCAGTGCAGGAGTAGTACTCATTGCTTTGGCGGCCGTATTGATGAGAGAAGTTGGCAGGATACGAGGGAAGACCGCCCAAGGTGGAGGACATGCTTGAGGACTCGTAACTTGTGTAACTCGAGGGCGCCTCGGAGGTGCTGCTCACAGGCGACGTCTCCGATGTCGAAGCTTGCGACGACTTGCTGCTGCTGCTGTAGATAGAGCTACCAGAATCGTTCTTGTAAGACGATCCCATCGAACTGGGTAGCGCAGTCCGTCCCACTGGTGCGGGCAGTAGCCTGTCCCCCACGTTGACGCTTGCTGCCATGTTTTGGAAACCAAGACTCTTCGAGTCAGTAGGGAGGTTCTGATAACCCAGGCTTTTGGTGGAGTCTGGCATCATAGCCTGGTACGCGAGGCTTGCCGAGTCCGTAGTAACTGGAGCCGGTCGATGTACCAAGCTCGTGACACTGTTTGGACCACTGTAGGCGTAGTTTGGCTCCATGTCCACGCAGAGGGCAGACTTGCCTGTCGTTCCAGGGGCGATTCGATGGCTCATTGCATAGTCCGATTCATGGACTGAGGAGTAGGGTGCTTGATACATACTGTTGTAGTAGCTCTGATCATCCGCATATCCATGGCCCCAGGTGGCAAGAGGGCAGTACGGCTTCGCACCATATCCATAGGCAGTAGGAGTACGATAGACGAATGGATCACTGGTGTAGGATGACACGCCATCAGCATAAGCTGGGGCAGTCGAGGGTAGAGACGATACGGCAGAGCTTCCTCTCGCGTGGTACTGTCGAGAAGCTTCAAGGCTGTAATTGAAGCCTTCACTCTTCACAATGGGTGCTTCATGAGACGCAACCTGGTCCATAGTGTAAGTAATAAACTACACAGCATTGTTCTACGTGAAAACATACTCTGAGGAACTGGCAAGGCTCATGGCCTGCATTCTTGCAGTTGGTGCATGGTCCTCCGTTGCCAGTATCGCCACTGCAACGAATCTTCCTCTTTCGACACCGACCACACTGAATCTGTTGTTAGCACGCTACACAACTATGTAAGTCTCGCACACACACCACACACCAGGTAAGGAAGGGGATGGGGGAGGTTTGCACTTACTGCTACCGCGATGCGCTTCCTCTGGGGAGTCACATCGTCATCCCTCTCGCTCATGATAGTTGCCCTCGTGTCAGGATGAATGGGGTAAGCAGCCCCCCGACGTTCCGGGTATGAGAAGATATTCACCCGGCTCGGCCCATATCGCCGCGGATCTGTCGAGTAACAGTTTTGACTGACCATTATGCCGATCCAGTTACGGGTACGCAGGTGGTGAAAACGAAGGACTGGAGTCTGATTCGAGACTCAGAGTGGCTGCTTGACGAACTGCCTCATAGAGATTGACAATCTTCCTTGTTGGGTGATGTCTTTATCACAGGGGTAGGCTCAAAAAAGATCCCCCGGCTGTGAAAAGACAAAGTCCAAAGCTTGAAGTCGTTCCCGGATTGCAAGCACTCGTCCGTCGGGAGTCTCAGTAATCAAAGAAGTAAAGCGAACAATGAGTTTGTTGTCGATTTGTTGAACAGTTGAGAGAAAGATTAAGATTACCAGTTCCTGTCAACTTCGGCTTGAGAGGATTTGGAGTTTTTGAGGAGGCAGATATCAACAAGACCGAAAGAAACAAGAGATCCAAAGACCAGAACATCTGCGGCCCATGGCATCCTGATATACTCCGTACCACTTACTGACTTAGACCGCTCCTGGGTATGGCCATTTGGATAGTGTTTGCTCGCCCAAGCTCAACGACATCTTCCTCTTCCTACCAATAAACGGCCCTAATCTTTGGCAGCACCGAATAGATCCACATCAATCAGGGAGTTTAGAATGATCGAGGCACCTCCTCCGGTGCTCTGTGCAATGGGCCACACCTCGTACAACAGATGACATTTGCCCAGAGCCCTCCCTCAACGTCCTCGTCACCTATCAGCGCTACGCAAAAATTGTCTGGCAGGGGGCTACTAGCTATGTGAGAATTCCCACGGATAACAGCAGGTGGCTTGCATGATGGCAGGATTACCATGAGGCAGCGATTCCCTCACTATCATGGCATTGATGGAGCGAATCCAAACGGGCTTCCAACCTAAAATGGCAGCAGCCAGATCTAGTTGATCGGTCTTGGGCTTCCCCAGATCGTACTGTATGAGATGCAGATGGCCTGGGCTGGGCTGAACTGTTCAGAACCTGAAACGAGCATACCCACACGGACTGTCTCTATCTGGAGTGGACTGAGTCGTGTTGAAGTCAGAGAAATTGCTCTTCAAGTATACAGTTGAGGGTACGACTGTACTGCCATGCCATACGACACTTGAAGCGAGACGTCGGCCGATAAGCAAGCCCGTGCAGATCTGACACTGCAACAACCGAGCTAGTCGAAGATCCTAATCCGTTTTGTTTGTCAAACAGCTCCTGTTCCTGTCTTGGAACAATGGAAGCACTCAAGTTGTAGTCAAGACGAGACCGTCTTGGCCCATCTCAGCAAACGGACATTATGTCTGGGGAAGCAAACCCCACCGAGACACAAAACCTTGACAGACAAGGTCAGGCCTGCAATGGAACCACGAAACCCAGTTGTGAATCTAAACGATTGACTGATCTAGCCTCCGTCAGAACTTGGAGTGCAGCGATATCCTTCGCTTGTCGCGCAACGTACGCTAGTCGTCAAGAATGCAATTACTTGCTGCTTGTGATCCAGTTGTGTAACGGGCGTGCGCCACAGTAATCGACAGGTACTTCGGTATATGAAGCACGCACAGTAGACTTTCAACCATGAAGCTCTGGACCCTGTCCCTTGCAATTGTCTTGTCTGATCTGGTCTTAAACACGGGTCATCTACAATCCATGCCATTGATCAACGAATCTCGATAGAATCGCAGCCTCTCAGACCTCTTAACCCGGTAGCTGGGTGGTGGTGGGTCTATAACCCCTGCTGGTGTGTGCGATAATGTCGAAGCCAAGATACTGTTGCAGATACCAATGTTTCGACTACAAACACTTGAAAACGTGGTTGAGAAAGCATCTAATGCTGGTGCCCATGAAAAGAAACTCTTCCCGTCAGTCCAGGGGCGAGACTGAGGCACAAAGTCACCCCACACACCACAACAGCCATCTTAGGCCATTAGAACGCTGTTCGACTTGCTTTTGACGTTGCTCCATGAATTTTCTTTTCTCACGGCGAGGCTTTGCATGTGTAAGATGCAGGATTCTGCTCCAAGCCCCGCTCAAGTGCAGTATCCTATGGCTTTCGTTTGCTTGTATGAGGTACTCTGCGGTTCAAGATTGGTCACAACACAAAAATGAAAGGCAGCACACAAACGGTATAGATAATGATCACAGCTTGACGAAAAAAGGTATGCCACCGTGGCGATGGTTACACAAGAGGACGTCTCCACAATGAGCTGAGTTGTCCGGTGTTAGATCTGCAGAACCAGGTCACAAAGGATTAACCTCCCAGATGCTCAAGAGCCAGCAATATGCAAAAAGCAAGGAGCGCCAGCCAGGACTCTTGTCCACATTAGGGACAGCCAGCTAAACAGTGCGTGTCGGTGCGAGTGTAAATATAGTGTCAAGGCCAGAGCCCGTATTGAGGATGCATTGCAGAAACAAAGCCAAGCACTAACCACGTCTAGAAACCATGGGAGCCGATAGGACCTCAAGGTCCGACGACTTGCAGTTGGAGCAAGCTTGAGTCTGCGCCTGCGCATCGAGAACAGATTTCAGTAAAGACGCCACGAGAGACGGGCAGATGCTCTTCTACAGGGTTTTGGTACCAGTGGCGGAGGTCTTGTCCATGTCGTTCGTGTGGCGCGATGTCTTGCTTGCATCAAACGCATAGGGCTTCGAGCTGACACCTTCGGGGCTCTTCCAGGGCTGAGGCACCATTCCACATCGGTGGCGCTGTTCGAGTAAATATCCACAAACAATAGAACTGTCTCAAATAGTAGAAGCAAAGACAAGGTCGTTTGTGAGATCTCTCGTCTCCAAGTCCATTCACCGAACGGGGCTTGTACGAAGAATCTCAAACTGACGCAGTAAGATAGACATCGTTCGATGTCTTCACTTCATTTCATAGCTGAATCAAACAGCCGTTCTTTTGAGTCAAGGCGGCTTCAATTGGTTCTGGGCAAGCCTTCTCAAGTCAAGAAACGCTCGTCTATCGTATTGAGACTCAACCATGCTCAGACTGCATACACAGTACGGCGAGATGACCAGCTTGGTGAAGCAGGTTCGCTTCTTTCCTCTCTCCTCTACGGTTGCCCCACAATCTGTGAGAAGACAACGCCAATTCTCAAAAGAGAAGGCAGTCCGTGATAATACAGCAAGCGCAGTATCCAGGGCGGAAATTTCTTTCAGCAATAACCCGACGAGATGCTGTCGCCCAACTGTCATTTAAGGGTGTGACGCATGAAGCTGCGTCTACCCGTGCTGTGCTTCCACCAATAGATACTATTGGTCACTCAGTCAAGGGGTTCACCTAGAAACCTCTCGTGGCCCACTTAAGGACGAGGATAGACTGTTTGATGGCTGACCAAAACTCCATTCAACTGGGATTTTATACCCTTGATTGTAGCAATGATCTGTAGCGATCCGCGAAACAGTCGCGGGGAAGCTCGATATGAAGATCCGGAGGTTGGATCACATGCAGAGAACAATCTGAAACTGCTTCCTTAACAGAAACATCGCAAGGCCGCTGGGCCTATATTGGTTCTATGTCGGCTCCCGTTGGAGACTGAAATCGCAGTCAAGCCCGCTCCATGGCCGCTAAACCCAGCGGACGGGGCTTTGGCGTCTCGCAGTTGCACATCTCGACAACTTTTGCCTGAATAATTTCATGCTTGGACATGGCGTGCCGGCGTCACTACATGGACCAAATCCACGACAGTGACCGATCAGAACTTACCATTTTGCCGTCTTGTCGACGGAGGAGTCCCCGAGCTATGTATGACCAAAGCTGCAATGATGCAATTGCCAGGCAACATTGCTTCTGCTTCGGTCATCGGTCCTCGAAACCCGTAGCTCGTGTTGTTGAAAGATATCGGAGTACCTCAGCGTAGTACAGCAATCGTCCCCAATCATTGCTACCAGTACCGAGCTCATTGGCGATCTGAGACAACCGTATTGACCCATCTACGTACCCTGGGCAGCAGCCGCATCTCTCAGCCCAGAGCCTGTTCAGGGAATGTTCGTTGACTAAGACAGCTCAGGTGACAGGGCTCAAGGCTTTACGACTGTCGAATAAGCCCAAGCTCGACCGTAACAAGCCTTACTTGGGGTGTTACATAGTCTTTGGTGTGGTGAAAGTATGGCGTCTCACGCTCGTGCCTTGCATTGATGAGCTGGAGTTTGTGCCCGCCCGTGTCTCTAGAAGGCACAGGAGAAGCAAGCATAGCCGAGAATGACGGGTTTTTGATCTATAGGTAGAAAAGCAGAGACAGGTTCTGGAGTGTTCGACTGAATGACAGACAGCCAGCAAGCTCGTACAAAAAACAGTATTTGGATGTAAAGCCAAACATGTTGTGGGGCGGTGGTCTATAATCTATAATGTCTGGATGCTTTGACGAGAGTGGATTCCCCTTGCTGGGCATTGTGATCTGCTGAACGTCCAAGAGACCTATCAGGTATGACAACGTCAAAAGTGTTGGTAGGAGCGTAGGGACATCGCCGGCAAGCAATGCCATGGCAAAAAGAGATGGGGTAGGCCCGGAGATCTCATCCAGAGCGACGCCGTGGTAGCTCAACAGCGGGAGACAGATCCTCCCCGCCGACCCACGGTCATCGGTCATCGGTACATTTCGGTCAGAATAACGTCGCTCATGCGTAGACGGTGTTCAGTGGGTGCTCAACTGAGTAGTCCACATTGTCTTCCGTTGCTTGGGGCGGATGCTCCGGTGAAGGACCGTATGTGAGATGAGAGGAAGTTTGGTGTTTGCATATCACGAAGTAAAGCATTGAATTCAACGAGGTTCTCTGTCAAGGTAGCTGTCAAACTCGTGTTATGGGGATATTCCTTTTTCGTGTAATGCCGTGCGATTCATTCCGTATTAAAATTAGCTGAGGCTTTTGCATAGCAGAGTAACGCTGAACGCTTGCCGTCAATGGTAGTGCGCCTCAGTACATCAGTGCTTGTGAGCGTTGCACTGCTGTGATGCGTTTCGCAATCCACCAGTCCTTCCTTATCTCCTTGGCCTGCGATCATAATCGTCCCGTCCATGCCGATCCCTTTCTCTACCTCGGTCTTGACGGTCATGGCCACGGTCCCGATATCGGTTTCTATCATGACCTCTATCGCGCCGGTCGCCTTGACGGTCATCTCGTGGTTTGCGATATCGATCCCGGCTTCGATCTCTTGGCCGTGGACTCCGACTCCGGCTTCGTCGACGTGATGGCCCTTCATTATCGTGGGGTCTTGGAGGAGGTACATCAACCTTCTCCTGGTTCTGTCCACTGCGCCCCAATCTGCCTTTAATGTCCTCTTCGCCGTGAACCATTCTGTAATTACCGCCCGTAATCTTTTCTCCCTCATTCCGGTATTGTCGGCGCTTCTCGAGCTCATCGACACCTCCCCATCCACCTCGATGAGCAGTCGCCCTTCGCTTAGTGTTCGTATCCTTCCGCCACACGTCACTCAGTTTACTGACACTCTGAGAGAAGTCGACATGAATGCGGCGATCGTCGATGAGAACGTCCTGCATCTTGAAATAGGCTGCCTCGCATGACGCCTTGTCTTCGAATTCGATGAATGCATATTGTAAACTGTCACCAGTCTTTTGGTCTCTGATAACTTCGCAACTCAGGATCTTGCCGAAACGGCCAAAGATGAGCTCCAGATCTTCGTCGCCGGTCACGGGGTTCAGTTTGCAGACGAATAAAACGTTCTCGGGAGGTTTCACCTCTGCAAATGGCAAATCCCCCATCATTTCCAGAGTGAGAGCCTGCGCCTGTGCCTCGCGATTGCGACGCCTTCTTTCCAGCTCTTCCTCATCGACACCGTCATCTGCGTGTAATGCTGCCTCATCTTCGATACGAACAGTCTTCAACTGCTGAGCGGTCGGAGGGGGACTCGAGCTCGGCTCCCGCAAGCCAGGCGGGTCAGGGTAGGGATCGTCCAGAATAACCGTATGCTTGATTCGAATGTCGATCAGCGGGTAGCCCTTCTCGTCCACAATCGCCTCATTGATCTTGTCCAGCACTTCAAAGCCTTCGACAACCTTTCCGAAGACCGCTGCCCTTCCATCCAAATAGTCCGTGTCTTCGCCTAATGTGACAATGAACTGAGATCCAGCCACACGTGTATCAGGATCGGACTGAAGGGGCGCCGTAGCCATGCTGACTGTTCCTCGCTCCAAGTGTTTCAACTTTGGGTGGAAGAAGGCTGGGAATGTTCGTTTCGCCGGGTCGCCGGATAGGTGACCCCATATTGAAGAGCCACCATCGGATTCTTTGGAAAGAGGGCCAAGAGGATCGCCAGTTTGGAAAGAGAAGTTCTTCTGAACAGAGTGAACAGGGGAGAAGTTGTAGTATTTGACCTTGCAGAGCTTCAAAAAGCTATATTATCTGTTAGTTCAGCGACTCGGTGCTAGTAATGAGGTGGTATCGGAAGGACTTACTTTTCGCAAAGTTTGGGTGCATGGTCGACCAGAAGATCGATGACAATGTCGCCTTCACTGGTCTCCAAAAGAACTGACATGATAACCGATAGTATCTCCTCTTTTACGCGATGCCGAACCAACTGAATGAATGCGAAAAGAGGTTGTGAAGAAAAGGACGCGTTCTCCCAAGAATAGATGGAAGGTTGTATGAGGTAGCTGCTCCAGCCACTCACTGTCGCGAAGCTTTCGAGAAGGACCTTCCGAAAGGCGCCACAGGTGGCGGTGATTAAATTACATAATCACACGATGACTTCAAGTTCACCAGAACAGCATCTCATTGTCGGTATGCCATATCTCCTCATGAGAGGTATTGCGATATTATTTTTCTCAATAGTCTATATCTGGTCTTATATGATGTATTCCTATACCACTCAGGGACTGGCATCCGACGTCTGCCCTCTCGCTTCAATGATGCTCAGGATATTCCACCTAGACGTTTCTAACTTACTGAACAATTCGCATCTTGAGGCGCTCTGTATAACTGAGCATTTCTTTCGTGAGATTCTCACAGTCTCCTCGATCAGTATAATATACCGTGCGCCTTTCACAGGGTCAAAAAACCCCTACAGTCAACAATCTTCAACAAGTCTAGCAGCTCAACTACCGATACTCTCTACCTATCAAGTCGGCAAGTGGACCAAACTCCGAGAAAACGGCTCTCAGCTTTAATCCCTATCCTTGTTTTACTCAACCCACAAGAACCGCTAAAATGACGTTTTAACAAGAACCCTTACCATTTGAACAGAAAAGTTTTCCTCTTTTCCTCAATGGGGAAGAATACGTGAGACTGGCTTTCACCAAAATCCACAGATATACCACAAAATCCGGTCTTGTGTTTTATTCCCCCTAGCTCTTGTTCTGACAATATGTAGAATGGAGTGCCGAGGGGGCGTATACATGGAGCAAATTTTCCGGATCGCCGACTGTCAAACCCCATGACTGGCAGGGATTCCTGTTTCTAGGTGAGACTCTTTGTTTCTGGAAGGTGAAGCTATCCCGATCTCGATGTTCCCACACACTTGACCTGTTTACGTCACATTATGTCAAGGCTCTGCGTTTGACAGTCCGGGATGAAGCATCATATGTGCCCTATCAGATATGTGATAAGAAGTGTCGTGGCTGTTTGAAGAAACACCGTTGGAGGAGCGTTGTCGTTTCGCTGTGATGATCGGCAACGGATTCCCATCGGTGATCTGAGGTGACGTCTCGGTGAACCGCGCAGAAAGTCATCCACGGGAGCGCTAGGGTAAGACTTCCCGGTACGTTCTTCGAGGCTCAAAGTGGATGTGAAGGATCATGGTTATCCTGCTTGATAAGACGGGAATGGCATGGTTTCCCCATAATCATGACCCTGCTTCGCCTTCAGCAATGACTGTTCACCCGGAGCAACTGCTCAACCATCAGTCAAAGCTCAGAGGCTGTTCTTTATTCAGTGATGTAACAATTACCAAACCGCCCAGGCCACCCTACAGCATCATAGCATCCGCTTCGTCTTCAGCTGCGAGATATCGAAAAACCTGCTTGTCCATTAACGTCACAGTCCCTGACGGTCATGCTACAGTACCACACACTCACCTACACTCAACATCATTCACCTCTCGGTATGCACAACCTTCGTCGATCCTCAGGCCCAGACCGCATCAGCGGTGTGCATACGCAGTGGCAAAAAAACTTGAACTCCCCGATCGTGATCGATTAAGCCCAAGTGCACTGGTAGCTCATATCAGAGACATTCTTAGCGCAATACCGTTATCGCAAAAGAAGCGCCTGGGCGCTTAATTAGTTGAACAATTCTTGGGTTAGCGAGTGTGCAAGAGATGATCTTCATTTCCCCCAACGGGTTTTTGATGCAGCAGGGGGGGAGGACTCAAAAGGACGATCTTTGTGGGTAAGACGCGTGTTTTTCTCGCTATCTATTTTTTGCAATTCCAATAACAGCGAGCGGGGCCGGCCGAACGTGCATTTGGGGGAGAGGGAGAAGTTCGGGGTAGACAAGTGTAATTGGATGTTTTGCATGTTGGGGTCATAGCATTCTTGGAGTTTTATGTGGTAGGCCGGGTGATGATACCCGGGAATGCATTCACTTCACAGAGATGGAAGATTGGATTGACAAGACTGTTTTGCGAGATTGCATTCATTTGCACTATTTGATGCTATCGCTAACAAAAGACTAACTCCCCCTCGGGAGATCTTCATGATGGTAATAAACTTATGGTGTTTTTTCATGCCTCCGAGATCCAGCGTGGCTTTCGCAAGAATGTAAATGAAAGGTTAAAAATAAGGAAAGCCACTGAGAGCGGATCCCACGATATGCAGGTTGGTTCTGTAGAACCTAAAAATGAAGTAATAGACAAGAAGCGAATATTGTGTGTGTAAGTGAAGTGGGTATGGGGAAAACAAAGACGAACAAACCCCCCAAAGAGTCGCTTTTTTGCAAAGCATGCTTGTAGTATTTCCCTAGTCCGATATTGCCCAGAATGTGTAAGTATGTGAGCTTTTCCCTTCTCTTCCCAGCTCGAGTTGAGACCGTAAACGCCTTCGCCAATGCAGATAAAAACACAAGAGAGGTATTAGAATTAATGCCAAGTTTTGCTGTGATGGACGGGGGCGTGTGTTTGCCACCGCGTAAGTCAACCATTGACATTGCGTGAGTATGTGTCGGCATGATGTGATGGCGAAAAGTATACGAGTAAATTATTCTCAGTTTTACTCGTTTCCAGAGCTTCGTCGCCTTCGTCCGCTACGAAGCTCCTTCTCAGTCTCCATGAGTCTCGTCTGCACCCATGTTCTAAACGCCCGGTCGGCGCGAACACTGCTGCAGTTGAGAAGCTCTGTCAAAGTGCGCTTGATGCTCTCGTTGACCTCCGAGAGGCGCTGCTCCTCTGCTGAAATCTCGTAGATGGTCTCCTCATCGGGAATCGTAGTGAGTTCATTGCGGTCCTCCCAGCCGCTGCAGCGGGCGTGGGAGCGCGAGTGGTGTCGTCCGCTCCGGGAGTGGCGCTTCGGTGAGGGCGGGAGCGAGAGGGATGAGGAGGAGGATCGGGTTGGCGATGTGGATGGTGAGGAACTGTGGGAACAGCTTGGCATGTTGAACTCGGGTCGGATCTGGTCGAGGCGATCGCATAGTTCTTGGTGTTGCTCTGTCAGAAGCATGTACTTCTGAAGAGCAAGGGTATATGATTGTGCGCCGGTGTAGGCCATTTTTGATGCTGGACTTGTTGAATATGAAGCTGGTGTGCTACTGATGCTCGATACTGATGTTGATCGGTTGTGCCCGGAGAAGAAATGGGGTCTCACGTCTAATGACGAGACCATCGAAGCGATTATGTAGTAATTGGGAGGAGGATGTATAAGACGGGGTCGCGGTTATAGTGTCGTCGCGAGCACTGAGAGTCGAGTCGTCCAGTGTATAAATATTCTTGTGACCTTTTGCCGGTGCAGTGTATCGTAAATGCAAGCTGCAATGTAAGATGTAGTTACTAGGTGTCGATCGTCGGATAATACGTTGTGGTTGCTCAAGGCTGCAGGGGGCCAATCTCAAGCTTGTATAGAAAACGTGTGGGTGGTGATATGATAGGATCTTGGAACGTCCACGATACACAAGCAGTCAACTGACTATATGTGAGGGTAAGATGTATGAGAATGAGGGATCAAGAATTGATGTGACGGGGGTGCTTGGTATAGTTATACTGAAGCTTGTCGATGGATGATAAGAAGTAGTATGATGCTCATGTTATGGGGGGAGCATGGTGGTTCATTAATAAAGATATGGATTGGCACTCCCGCTAGAATAGCTAACTACGCTACGGTCGATGCGGTATGTAACTTACGGGAGGGGTCAGCAAATAGATTGGAACTGGACTGAACTGATTGAATTTGACTGAAGCTTGTAGGGGTATGTTAGAGTAGGGGTGAGTCTCAAATGTACCAAGTACGAGATCCAGGTACGCCAGTCCCCAAGCCTTGGAATGGGAAATGAAGGGGAATCTTCAGGTCTCAATCAACGAGTCAGCACCAGGAACCGCCATGTCTGGAAGTAGATAATACAACCACCATCCCCCCTGTCCAACCATTTAGAGCCCTTGTCCACTGTAAGTCTAGCTCTCACACTCTGGTTTTTCTTCTCTCTCTATCGCCTTGCTTGTTCATTATGAGTTAAGACCGTGTCGTTCTAGCCGCTGAACGGCAAACTTGAACTCACTGAAGCTAGCCCGAAGCCACGGGGAGGGGGCGCCGGCCCCCTCCTATTGGGACACCTGGGAAATCAAGACGAGAAGCAGAACAGGGATTGACAGAAGATCCTGGGCATCAAGCTTTGGTTGTGGATCCGCTGGCGATGTGACGGGATGCGCTGCGATTATGATGTGTGCGCGGTGGGTGGTGTGAAGCCTTTTTTTTAGACGGGCCTATCCGTACTTCCACTGCACTGTACTCAGGTTTGGCACAGTGCTATTCCCAGTTTCTGTTCCGAGGCTCGGACAGAATGGAAGGGTCTGATAAGTTCTCACCGGGTTCCTTGGGTTGGGTTACTTTGGTGAGTTGTCGTTGACAACGTTAATCGCCGTGTGGCTCTCTCGCGCCATCATCCACCTCAATGAGCATGATTTCAGAGGTTGATATCGAGACATTTGATGTCTTGCTACTCCCCAAAACGGTTGGTTGCTTATAAGCTCGCCCAACTAGCAGCTAACCGATGTTCCAGGACATGAGACAGCGAGGTTTTTCTTATTCATGGGTTTCCGGTTCAGACTCGATCTAGAGCTCTTTTCCTTGCTTGCTGTTACTGTAGATATATCATAGCGTACGTGGAGAGTGGATTGACTCCCCATTGATATGGAGACGCAAACTCGTTTGTCTGTGCCGGGCATGCATTTCACGATACTGTGCTATGCTTCCCCGGCTGAGCCCGCTAGAGTTGGCAAAGAAGCTTAGGACCCGGAGCTCAAGGGATAAAAACATTTAAGCAAATTAGCTTAAGTATAAGAGACTCTTTGCTAAATTTATTTTAGCACTCTAATTGCAGCCCTAAAGACGTTTTTACTCCTTGGATCAGACCCGGTCCGGAGTTTGAGCGAGAGATAGCTGATATTGAAGCACGATGCAGTGTTTGCATGCTTACTGCACACTATACGAATATTGATTGCTTGGCGGTGATATCTCGTCCAATAAAGTACAACACCGAAGCTGTCAATTCCCCCTCACTCATCCTCATGCGATTGATAGCGTTCTACGGATACAAGCAGCAATTCTTATGTAAAATAACTCATCCAATTCCTGTGCCGAGGACTCTGTGGCGCCGGGGATAGTAAGTGGTGCCCGTGCCATGGACGATTGGTATTGAGCTCTTTAATTCCTGACCAGAAAAACAGTGGATTCTGCTTCTCCAGGTTGTTTTTTACAATCTCTGCAGCTTACAGCCTAGAGATCCTTTCCCTGGGGTCACCGCCTGACCCCACGTGCAGAATATTCTGCAGCCGGTGAAAACAAGTGATTGCCTGATGAAAAGAACGTTGCAGTAGTTCCAAAAACCGGCAATGCACGAATAGGTCACGATGGGAAACATGCGGCGTGTGTTTCAATATCCGCACGTACTCTAGATAGAGGATTTGCACATGGAGGGCTTGGGTGCTGCACTTTGCCGCTGAGCTGGGGTGATAAGGCACTCCAATTCCAATTCAGTTGGTGGATGGATGCCCTGTGTCCCCGGGCTGCAACCCTCCCCTCGCTCAAAGCTATAGAGTAGTTGAAACGGCTACAGGCGGGAGTTTTTCGTGGGTTGATAACGAGAAATCGTGGGGTGATTCGATGTTGCGAACGAGTTCAGGTCCCATCGTGACGAATTTGCTCGGCCGCTTGCGGACTCGTTACAGTGATGGAGAAAAAAGACTGTACAACGCGTAATCCCCAATTCCCCGTCCTTGAAAAAAGTTGTGGACTCTTGCTTGAACCCTTGTAATCCTCACGATAACGATTGAGGTGCAGATGCTGTCCCCGGCTGCAGAGTAAATTGAAAGTCCAGGATGAGCCCCTGCAAGATTAGAGCTCTTCCCGAAATAAACAAGGGAGCTTATCCTAGATAGCTGTTAAGATGAGACGAAAAATATAGGTATTTTCGTTCTTTTTCCTTGATTCATAATTCAGCTCAACTCAACTCAATTGAATTGATGCGACATGGATGGATCATCAGTTGATTTTCAGGGGCGTTGCTCTCTTCTCGTCGTGATCGACTTGCTTGCATAGCCGATTACCGACGACGGATTGGTGGGAGAAGACACATGACGTTTCAAAAACACCAACATCACCTCATAAAATCCGCAAAAAGTAAGGTTTTTCTTTTTTTTTTTTTTTTTTTTTTTTTTTTTTTCTGGGGAATCAATCGTAATCAGTACGAAACATGCCGTTAGCTCGCCGGTTATCACATTCGTGGCTCAGAGCTCTCCAAGCTTCCACCTGATCTGCTAGTTCATGTCAATCGATCACCGGAACAAAGACTACAAAACTTCCGATAAGAAGCTTTCTCACGTAGGCACGTCTGATGGGGATCGGCTTTGCATACATAGCACAAACGTTGACTGCCATTTCCTTGCCTTTGATTCGTTCCATGATGCGAGTGTTTCTTGGCAAACTACACTTTTCTCTCTAGGGTAATCGTCAGTGTGTGTCATTGACGGCTAGAAAGTCTCTTTTGATATGCCCATTACGCAAGTGGTAAGAAGTCTTTCGCATCAAGTGACGATGGGCAAAAGCTTCTGTTTGGATCGTGCTACACTCTGTACGCCTACGACGTACATCGACGTAGTATCAAGGAATTGAGGTTGGGTGCCAGCCTGCGTTTCGAGACAACTCATCTCCTCCATCGTCATCTTCTACACCTCCTTCAACAGGCGGCTTCAAGAGGTTGATCACTAATTGATAGAGCACAGTGCAAAGTTCGTACCATCGAAAGCCTCAATCTATTCGGAGACACTGCCAACTTTCACACGGTCTTCTCAGCACTACTCCCCACCATGAAGGCGAGTGCAATGACGGACCATCAACAACCTGAACAATAGTACCGTGCCTGAGCGTACATTCCAGTCCGCGGCCTCCACCGTCACTTTCCCGAACCTCCTACGCCCGGATCATCTTCAAGTTGAGGCCACTGAACCCGTGGATCTTTGTCCGTCCATCCCCAAGGGTGCCACGTTCTTGGCTGGGCAAGAGAGCTGCACCCCAGGGCATCTGACCAACCTGACGGGATACCAACTACTAACAGGATAACAAGCACCTGTCGCCATCGAGTGCGGGGCAAAGCCAATTATCAGCCAAGATCGCTGGCTTGTCAACTTCTAGATTGTGCCCTCTGGAGCCAACCCTTTTCGCCTTTCCCCGCAACTCAAACCCAATTGCCTTCGGGGGTCTCAGAGGCTGACTCTGGCGTCCTACGGATAATCGAGTGTCCAATGGCAATGGCCTCGAAAGTCTGGGCCAACCTGTAGTGCAGGTCTGTACCTGGGAGGCAACAAAGTTGTTGGGGAGTTTGCCATATCTTCAATCTGTGCAATTGGCCATTTCTTCAAGACAAACAGAAGTCTGTTAAAGAGGTTCTGCGGGTGAGCTAATCGTGGGCCCATGCTTTGAGCAGAGTTCAGAGGTATCATCATGGTTGACATGCAGTGGTGTGACTTTCCCCATACCCCGAGCTCAAGTGACATATCAAGATCATGCAATTGCCTTGCCCGTTGCATCCGAGTCTTCAAGTCTCTGATACGTCAAAAATTCCATGACAAATACAGCCAGCCGAGCAGCACCTAACCACGAACTGCATGGCCACAGCGCTTATCGTGAGCCGATTATCAGTCGAGTGGCACAACGCTTCACAAGCAAGTGTAACTGTGATGTGGTTTCTGTAACAATAGTTTGACAGTTGAGTCGTTCAACTTTTGTGCTTTTTGGATGTCCCGAATTGTCACGATGCTGCATTCTGTATAGATAATTCATGGTGAGACATCCAAATGTCGCCGGTTGACGCCGACTTCACGACTGGAATGCAGAGGAGCCATCCCTTTGCCAGGCTGCGCTATCCTAACTGCCGCCCTCTATTGATATGAATTGAGTATAGTGTCTTTCTGGAATCCAGGGGCCCGGTTATGTTCTGGAAACTTTGCAGATGTGGATAGCGACATTGTCGTTGTAGAAAGGACCTTGTTGTACCTCCTGCTTTGGGATTGGGAATTGTATCACCTCGACGGCGAGTCCGTTAGCTTGGCATTGATCCAGAAATGCTTGAAACGTCTTCTCGTTGCGTTGTGTCGCTGAGATGAAAACCTCCACATGTGGATGAAGGTCAAATACCTCACGAAGAGTCCCGATTAGGGCTCTTATCACGCTCTTGTCGTAAGTAATATCGGCGCCTAGTACGACATCAATAGGACGTCCACCATTCCACTTCTCCTCTTCGGTGCCCATGAGAGCGTGCCCCCATTTGACGTCCATTGGAGTTACCTGAGTGGAATCCTGAAGGTCATTGAGGAAAAGGTTATCGGGAAGGTTGTTGATCACATCGTCAGAGCCGTCTGATGCGATGACATGTTGAGAATCGAGAAAGTTGGCGCAAAGGATAGAAAGATATCCTGTACCAGCTCCAAGTTCCAAGACTCGCTTTCCCTTGACAATGTGTCTATTCTGACAAAGGTATGATCCTAAGTGAAGGGCAGCTTCCCACGTGCGTAGACCAGTAGTCCCTGAGCCTGAGATGAGGGAGTGGTTCTCAAGAAGGGTGATATGAGGCGCCGGCTGGCTTGGTCCCGGGATGTCTTCACATAACCCAGACAGATGGTATGTGACATATGACTTTTGCTGAGCAGAAGTGGCTTCAGAAGGTAATGGGTTTGCAAGAAAGAGTGAAAGCGCAGACATCAAGTCATCAGATACGCCCTGTGTATGTTAGCAACTGGCGAGAGTAGAAGTAAACAGAGTGATGCTAGCGACGATGACTTACATACTCTTCCCAATCATCAATGCTAGCTTCAATTCTGGACATGAGCTCTTTGAGAACTCGAAGTTGAAACCTTGGAGGAGGGCCATATCTCACAGCTCCGTCTGCGAATAACCTCTCATAAAACGCGTCTTGAACTTGAGAAGTCTTCAACAGCGAAGCTTCTGGATAGTCCAAGTCAGACTGGAGCTGGAGATACTGATGACAGAACCGGTCAACCTGTTTGGAACTTGACGACATTTTGGAGGCGAACGGAACGTCTGTTTGTAATTTTGTTGATTTCGTATACTTCGTATAAACTACGTGAGAAACATCCTGGAGTCATCGCAGGCTCAACTCAATTGTGGACTTGGAGTGGCCTGACGACACTATCTCCACCAAAGACTGGAGTTGGAACTTGGACATCTCCAACTTGAGAGGCCGAAGCTGTCCCTACCTTATACCCGACTATTCCCAGGCTCTCTCAACCGAAGATTGTCCGGCCACCTCCACGTGATTTCGACGCAAAAAAACCCTTGTGTGTTGGCGCCTCAGAATCGAGGCATCAAATCGCGCACATTCAACGCAGATTAGGGTTGGACCGAAATTAAGCGACCAAAGTTGGATTTTCAGTGTGACAACTTCATCAACCGAACGATCTCACCCATCAACGCCCAGTCTCTCCACCGTCAACTAACCCCCAGAGACCATCACGACAATCGGCAAAAATGGCGGACAACGAATCCCCCGTCACCCTCCGAACTCGCAAGTTCATCCGCAACCCTCTGCTGGGCCGCAAGCAGATGGTCGTGTGAGTGATACCCTCAGATTTCTTGATGATGCCGTCTCCCGCATCGCGTTTCGTCGATACCTTCACCTGAGTCGATGCTTGAAACTCGCCTGCTCTGCCTCTCTTTTTTCCCGCTCGATATATCGCTTTTCTGCACGATTGTACGCCACTTGACGAATTTATCGAATACTGTTCGCAGAAATTGGGAACAGGCGGGCATAGAGCATCGATGATGGGATACGATGGGACACGACATGGGGACATGTCATTGTGTGCTTGGGAACTCGTGGGCTGACCGGCGATTGCGTTTTAATAGTGACATCCTCCACCCCAACCGTGCCAACATCTCCAAGGAGGAGCTCCGTGAGAAGCTCGGTTCTCTCTACAAGGCCCAGAAGGACCAGATCTCCGTCTTCGGTCTCCGAACCCAGTTCGGTGGCGGCAAGACCACCGGCTTCGCTCTCGTCTATGACTCCCCCGAGGCCATGAAGAAGTTCGAGCCCCAGTACCGATTGGTGCGGGTTGGTCTCGCCACCAAGGCCGAGCGTGCCTCCCGACAGCAGCGTGCGTTACAGACATCCTCAACAGTAGCAAGGGTTAGTCAGGCTGACAGACAACTACAGGCAAGCAGCGCAAGAACCGACAAAAGACCCTCCGTGGTACGGCAAAGGTCAAGGGTGCCAAGGCCAAGAAGGAGAAATAAACGACTCGATGACTTGGCTTGGGCTTGTGTATATCCTCGGGCTGGTGGGGGAGCAGCTATGGCTGCGTGCATGCGGTGGTGCGTCCATTTACGGTCCATCCTCGTCGGCGTCGGCATCGGCATAAGGTACAGGGACTTGCTGGGCGGAACGGCGAGGGGCTACTCTGGACTCGATGAGGAGGATTGCTTTCACCGGCGTCTTTTCTCAATTACACTAGCATGAAATCAATGGTGTTCTTCGGGTTTCGGACCAAAATCAAAAATAACAACGTCTCTGGTTTACGCGGGTTTTCACATTTGGCTCTACGGTTCGTGCATGCATGACTCATGACTATATCAATGCGACTTGAACATCACTGAGAAAAAAGGTATGCGAGAGAAATGCAAAGTTTTTAATCAATCAGATGCCGCCCAGCAGCATGAGGGTATCAACACATCTATCCAAAACTCCAAACTCCACCCAATGCATCTTCAAATCAACTCTCACCACAATCCTCCATATATCAACATAGCCAAGCCCAATGCGATCCCCACAACGACCTTCCAGTGCACAATCTCAGCTTGTCGGCCCTCAGCGCCAGCCTTGTATACGGGGATGTGCCATCCACAGCGCTCTTTTCCATCTCTCGTCTTGCATTCGTAGTAGGTTGTTTGCGCCCAGCCCATGCTCGCCAGCTGTTCTGCTTGATCGGGGGCAGCTGTGACGGGAGGGTTGAAGACAGATGGGTTGGCGTTGTTTCTGTCTTGTCTCTCTTCGAAGAATGAACCGCCTGGAAGATCTGGAAGCCCTGTCGTGTCTGGGAGACCAGGGGAGAGTGTAGGTGCAGGTTGAGGTTCTGGGGTCTGTGTAGGTAGACAGAAGCCCATACTCAACATAGCGAGAAGGGTGAAGATGTAGTTGAGGGGCAACATGATTGCGGTATTGTTTTGCCTTGAAGTTTGTATGCTTGTATATCCAAAATATCTCGTATAAGTTGGTTGATTTCTGTGCCAAAGTGGTAGATAAACGTCCCAACAGGTTGATATCGTCGTTATATACCCGTCTTAACCAAGCGGTTCACGTTCTCCAACGAACACAACAGCAGTAGTCACAATTTCACAAAGCAGAACAAATTACAAAAAAGGACCGACAGACCTCATGTTCCATGCCCCGAACAATATACTTATTCCCCCCCAAGAGAGCCCCATGACGAACATTCAAACCACGCGACAACAGCCAACGGCTGCTCAGTGAAAAGTGCTCATGAGACGCTAGAACAGAGACAAAAATTAGGCTTAACTGGTAGATTTCAGGCAAGATGCGAAAAAGATGGTGTGTTGTTTCGCTGCATCATCTGCTCGCTCGAGGGACTTGGTTGGCTGAGGTGCCCTGCTCGTGATGCAGCTAGGACTGCGCTGAGACAGGCACTGGGGCTAAAGGACGGTTCGTGATGGTCCTCACATGAGACGCTGGGCATTAAGAATGAGAATGAGAAGTAATGATTTGAGTTTCGTGAATCTTGGCTTTTGTTTTCAAGCTTGTTTCTTGTTTCTTTATGCTACTTTTATTAAGCTGCAGATTTTTAACCAGCTTCGTCTTTTGTCTTGAGCCATACACTAGGCTGACACGCTATGTTTCCCCAACGCCATTGTTCCCTAAAATACAGAATGCTTGAACATGTATTCCATTTGCCAATCCTTTCCATATCCTCATTGCTTGAACTCGAATAAGGCGGTGGAGCGCCCGATGCAAAAGAGCCTGTCTCACCCGTTCCACTACTTCCATAACTTGGAACCATCTCGTGTCTGTCAGAACTTTCGTGTGGTCTTCCTACGTCCCTTAATCTGACTATAAGCACTCGTCGACACCCCTCGAGCCACTGGAGCAGATGTTTGTCCACGTGTAGTTCGGCTTTCCACAACTGTTGTCTTCTTCGCTTCCGTCGCAGGTATACTCTTTCCACGGCTTCGTGTGTTCACTTCGCTCTGTTTCTTCTGCACCCAACCTGAACCCTGTGGCAGTGGAGAATCCTGATAAGTCTCGTCCTCGCTATCTTGGGCATAGTCCTCGGCATATTGCACTGATACTGGACTAGAGCTCAGTTCTATAACCTGGCTGCCCTCTGGGATGGCGAACTGTGATTCTTGCTTCACTTTCTGAGATGTTGGTGGTGTCGCAGCACGTTGAGGTTCAGATGCCTCAGGCTTGAATCCCTCGCTCTTAAACGATCGTACCAGGGGGCTCCCCTTCTGAGATTCAGGCTGTGTCGCATTTGGTAATAAGCTCCGTAAAGATTTGTTGCGATCCGGTGAACGATCAGACTCCTCGCCCTCATCCAACTTTCGCATCGCCTCTTCGTAACCCCCATCTTTCTTTTCAGACTTGATGAACTGGGGCACTGACATCTGGCTGAACTTGAAAGGACTTTGTGTCTGCCTTGCTGTATGAAAGATTTCCTCCAGTGAGGGAAAGGGACTGCTGCTTCTCGGGCGGGAATTGTTCGTCACTTGTGGGCTAGCGCTTCTCCCGTGAGGATCATCAACTATGCCTCCCTCGACTGATTCTTCAATTCGCTACTCTGGAAGGTCGTCAAGGCCGCTGACTGATGGCGGTTGCCGCCCACTGCGAACGCTACCCGCAGATGAGGGCACCACCAACAGACGATGGTCAACAACTGCGTCGTCCTTTGTCGGCAGTGGTGGCAGTTCTGGCGACGGTATAGTATCAGGAATAACAGCGTCCCAGCTACCTTCAACAGTCGGTACTGGCTCTCCTTCAGACTTCTTTGCATCTTTCGCTCCATCCGACTCATCATTACCTCCCTTCTCATCCTCCTCATTATCCTGTTTACCGTTATCCGAATCACGCGACAAAAGAGATTGCAACTGGGACATGGATGCTTGCATAGACTCCCGTAGTTGGTGGATATGACTGTCAAATTTACCCCACGGCCCAGCAGGCTGAACAAAGCTGCTGATCGGACTGTCGTTTCCGGAAGGCGGAAACTCAAGCCGTGGTGGTTGCTGGCCAGAAGGGATCGATGTCGATTTGTCGGTTCCTGATGGTTTCCCTTCAGTTTCCTGTTCCCTCAAATCGGCCTCGACCTCGGCTCTCACTTTCTGCGTATCTAACTCCTCAGCCATAGTCTCATCGGGATTCGTTCTCGCGCTAACCTTGTTGTTCGCCGTGGAATTTCCATTCTGTACGGGTTTGTTCTGCTCGGCCTGAAGCTTTATGCTCTTAGCAGAAGTCTCCAGCATAGTAGGTGGCGGTGCTGGCTGGACCAGTCTCGGGTCGGACATTTCTGTCCACGGAATCTCTCTTCGGCCGTCGTCCTCTTCGTCTTCATCAAGGTCTGGTGCTTCGAACTTTGCATAGATCCGTTGACCTGTGCGTTCGTCGTATTCCTTGTCGTTTCCCTCACGGTCCCTCATCGCTAGAAGGACATGCATGCACTTGTCCTCGCTGATCGAAAGGATAAGCCCGGTCATTTGCACCATTTCGGGCTGCCAGTTGGTCGCCTTGGACATAACTAACTGCTTCCAGGTGGCAACCATTCCTGGCTTCATATCAGACAGCGAAAGACTGGGCAGCGTAGTGACATCTGGAGGCAGAGAAGGGAGATCATCTGTGTCTGTAAACTGACTCTCTTCAGGGAGGTGCTTGGTTGGGATGTCATCATAGTTCAACACAATGTCTTCATCACCATTTGCTCCTATCCCAAAAGAACCCTCGCGTGACTCCTCTTCGTCGTATTTTCCGTCATAGCCACTCTTGTTCTTTCGCTTCTTGTTCTTTTTCTTCCTTTGACTGTTGTCGTTCCACTCTTCATCACCGTTCCATTGCTGAGAATCCTCTTCGTAGTAGCTTTCATCGTTAAAATTCTGCGATGCTCTCTTTCGCTTCCTCATTGATCCATATTGTTGCTGAGGGTCCCATCGCTGTACGAACGGGAATGGTGGCTCGCTCAACACAACATCATCGTGACAGCATTCGACAGCCCGGTAAGAGATCTTCTTTCGCCATGCTTCAGGGTCTTCATCCGGTTGCTCTTCTGCTGGTTTGCCATCATTGACCTTGTCTTCTTCAGCCTGAACTCGCGGATTTTGCAGAGGCTTCACATTATTCATCAGACTGTCGCGAAGCTTGTCTTCTTCCGCTTTGTTCTTTGGGTTCTTTATTCCAAGAGCGCCGAGGAGAAGTCGTCGTCCAGCTCCCATGTCGACTTTGTGGCGGCGCTGAGCCGGCATAGGCTCTTCTTCGACTGGGGCTGGGTCTTGGCTCGTAGTGACGGCTGGTGTTTCTTCTTCGACTTCGATTTCGACTATCATAGGTCTGGTCTCCTTGTTTGGTGCGTCCTTGGGTGGCCTTGGTTCATCCTCTTGCTCATCATTCACGACGCTGAGAAGTGCCCGCTTTCTGGCCAGGAGCTCAGCTTCTTCGCTTGCAGTACCGTTGACAGATGGCTGAGATGGTGTATCCTCCAGCGCCTGCATAGCCTTGAGTCTCTTGGCGTCTCGTTTCCGGGCATTCCTCTTCTGCGTCCTCGCCAGTCCAGTTCCAGGTGGCTTCGGCCCCTGAGTGGGTTCTGGCGCTGCTTTGGCAGTTTGACCGTTGGTCTTGGGCTCGGGCTCGGGTTTCGCTGGAGGTTGCGGTTGCAGTTGCTTTGTTTGAGGCTGCCTTTTGGACGAAATCTCCTCAGGCTCTGACTCCGAATCGGATTCGCTTGAACTGTCGCTGCTGTCATCCGAGTCACTTCCAGCGGAATCTTTGGTAGCCTCAGCGCCGTTGCTTGAATCGGAACTAGAATCTGAATCCGAGTCGGAATCCGAGTCACTCGAGTCGGAGCCTTCAGAGTCTTCTTGGGTGGTTTTGGTTGGCCGCGAAGGTGTTGGGACCGGGAAATCAGAGTCGTCACTTGAATCGTCGGAGTCACTATCCGATTCTGAATCCAATTTCTTCTCCATGTCCACATCAGAGTCAGCGTCAGAATCAGAATCGGAGTCAGAGTCTGAACTGCTGCTAGAGCTCGATGTATCTTCCTCCTCGTCAGGGACTTCACTAATCAAAGGTCTTGATGTTTGATCCTGCGACACGCGCGGTGTACTGACAGGCGCTGGCTCTTCTTCGATCTCCTGAATCAGCGGGCGCGTTGCGTCCTTATGTTCCGCCTGACCAGGGAGGAGCAATACTCGATCCTCTGGATCTTCTTCTTCTTCTTCATCGGCAGGCTGATCGAGTGACAGCGCATCTGGGAACCCAGGTCCTAGAAGAACTCGTTCGAGCGCTTCATCGTAGCTGATCACGGGTTTGTTGGCTTCGGACAGTTTTTCGTACGTTTTTCGCAGATCTTTGTTTCGGTTCATCTCCTCTTGTAGCGTGGACACTGGTGTCAGCGGAAATGCAGCTCGTAGCGCTGTGATCTTGTCAAGCCACGAAACGTCAAATCCGTGTGTAGGCAGAAGCGATCGTGGATCCTGGCTGTCGTCTCCCGAAAGAAGAGTTTCCTGTTCCTTAGCAGGGGTTTGCTCAACTATGGCATTGTCTTCTTGTAGAAGTCTCAGCTCATCAGAAAGATCCGCATCCAAGTCGTCCTCGTCGATACTTTCAGCATCGTCTTCATCCTCTTCGTCGGCGGCAGTCTCTGCGTGGGCTTCTTCTATAGGTTGGAAATCGTTTTCGTCCTCAAGGTCCTCATCCTCGTCCTCGTCTTCGAGTTGATCGCTGTCCATGAATCTTACTCTCATACGAACACTGCCTGGTTCCCCCGTTTCAGGGGCTTCAGAGTCTTCGAGCAAGAGCTGATCCGACTGGTCTTCTTCGTCCGTATATGAACCATCATCGTCGTCTTCGTCGAGCTCTTCTTCATGCGTGATACGTGCTCGTTTTCGAGGGGGTAGGTCAAGTGCTGGACGATCGCGTGGCGCCCTTAACCATGGCCTTCCAAAAGCAAGTCCATCGATAAGATGCTTTCCATCGTAGGATATCTGGTGTCGGCCGCTCAGTTTTCGTCGTCGTAGATCGTCGGTAGAAAGTGATCTTATTCTATGAAACTATTAGTATGCGAAACATCGAGGGAAGAGCGGCAGGTCGTACAAAACTTGGTCGTCCTCTTTCAAAACTTTGCCAACGGGCTGAAAATGTAGCAGCTCGAAACTATCACCCTTGCCATCATACAGCTCGACAACATAGTCCTCAAGGCCCCAATCGCCACTCTCAAGCGGCACTACCTCATTGACCAGCGCGAGGAGCCTCGCCACAGTCAAATCGTCGTTTGCGACGCAGGGCCATACGAGCTTGACTTCGGGGACTGCATGTCTGCGGATGACGAGCCGCAAACGAATTGTTGTGGACATTATTGGGGGTTTCTTCGGTATCTTATGATAGCATGATTATAACAGAAGCGTAAGAAAAAAAAGAAGAACCAATGCGGTGACGAAATGCAAAATTGGGCGCGAAAAGAAGTTGAGGATGCGATTTTGAAGAAGCTTGACACGCGCCGGCAGAGAAAAGAGCTAGGCCTGTAAAATCGTCACAGTAGCAACTTCAGCGGCAAGGTCCGACCCACTATCAACGACAACCGTTGAGGATCGACCATTTCGGAAATGAAAGTGCGGAAATGATATTAAATTATCATACCAAGTTCTTAGTAGATTGAGTGCAATTGTTTTATCGCTTGAGAGTCTCTCACTATCTAATGGCCCAAAGTACTATATGTCGGTGACATGTTTTCAAGAAGTAGGTTTGGGTGTAAGATGAACTTCCTCATGCCCATCCATCCATCCTCAACATCAATAGATCATTTGGGCCCAGAGCCAAAGCTGTTTCATTCCTGGCTAGCGAGCATCTTGTTCTTGCAAACACATTGAGGTTTGGGCAAAAAAAGAAAGTCTTATGATAAATGATAGCAACCTCATGATGTAATCAGCTTCTGGTGTCCTGAGCCTGTCGCCAACAATGCACCAGTGATCTAAGTCGTGATGCAAAGCGCAGATCTCGAACATATTGGATGTGTGGTTTTGTCTACATATACATCAAGCTCCTGCCGCCAACGCCGTCAATCAATCCCAAAGAACGACGAAAAACTCCATTCAATGATGACAAGAAAGAGCTCCTAGCCAAACAAGATCTTCCATGTTGGTATATTTCGTTATGTCTTGATAGTCTACTGTGGGAGCGCTGCCATATCGAGCATATGACCCATTTTCTCGATCTGAAATCCATTGTTAGTTGACAGCTCAGGAGAAACTGGGATGCCATGTTATAACGTACCTTTGTCTTGAGATAGCCCTCCACCTCTTGACTCCTGAAGCCTCCACGACCCTTCCAGGACAGAGGAACCATAGCCACACGCTCCCTGACCACAACCTCTCTATTAGGGCCCTCAACTGCGCGAATCTTGTCAGGATTGTTGGTTAACAATCGAACCTCCGGCTGTCCAAGATCAAGCAACATGGCTGTAGCTAAACCGTAGCTTCGAGCATCAGCGGGGTGTCGCAGCAACAAATTCGCTTCAACAGTATCAGATCCCAAATCCTGAAGATTATAGGCCTTGAGCTTCTCGCCAAGGCCAATTCCACGACCCTCTTGTCGGAGGTAAATAATAATGCCACCAGCCTTGTTACCAGGCAGACTCATCAGGCGAGCAGCTTCGTCGAGTTGTTCACCGCAGTCGCATCGCGCTGACCATGCTGTCTCACCTGTGTAGCACTCGGAGTGAATTCTCACTAGGGGAGGCTGGTCTGACGGCTGCGGTGGCTGTTGCTCCTGAGGCGCTGCTGATTCGACACCACTGGTTGTGCGACCGGGGAACAGTCTGCCTGTGTATGCGCCGCGCACCATGCGGTCCATCTCGGTCTCGCCCTCTCGAACAGCATCTAGACTCTTACTTCGGATATTGTTGCCAAACACAATAGCAAGATGTTCCTTGTTATCCACATTGTTGGTGTACAGGTGCAAGAACATCTCTGTGCCCGCTACCGTGGGAATACGAGCGCGAACAATGCACTCAACCTCCGGGAGAGTCTGCAGGAGCTTGGGTTTCTTGGATCCGCATCCTCCGGAAGGAATGGAGCTATCGACGGGGACACCGCGAAGACCGTGAGTTGACGGTGTAGAGGTACCGGGTGTAGAGGGAGGTGTGAATGATGGCGAGAGCAGTGAAGGCGGAGGTTCTTGGCCGATCGGCGTCTCGGGATCGGGGTGGGCGGAGACGGAAGCGGAGGCGGGAGTGGAGGGAGCGGGGGAGAGTGATAATGAGTCTATGGATTGCTCAAGGGATTGTTCGTTGTGCGAGGTAGAAGCATCTGCGGCCTCTGTCTTGGGAGAGTAGAAGGAGGGCAGAGCTGAGCTGGAGCCCGCCGGTGAGCCTGTCATGGTATCAGAGGGCATGTTCTGGCTTGAGGCGGGCAAGGACGGCGCCGCGATCGGGTTTTGAGGGATTCGGATTCAAGTGTCGCAAACTCGGGCGGAGCGGTTCGCTAAATGCGCATCGATCGGTGGGAGGTGAAGTCGATGTTACAAAGAGTGCGAGAGGGGTAATTGGGTATACAGAGTGGTCGTGTGTAGCCTGTTGTGTTGAAGCAATGGATTGAGCAGTGTAATTCTGTGTATGGCGATAGTTTGCGGAACCATGACTAGATAGAATGGTGGGGTTGCTTCAATTCAAGGGTACGAAATGGGGTTGGTCTCATTAGTCATCGGTTTCTACGACATTTCCATCGCGCGCGCCCATGACAATTTGGCCGCGGGGTTGGACCCTGAATATATCGATTGTATCCGCGGCGGTGACGGTATGTTTACGGGCACGGGCAATGACATCAGGTTGGCTATTGAAGCTGATAAAAATACAATACTAATTAAAAATATGTTTTATATCAACAGGAAGCTTACAATTGACTGCCTCCCTCTACTTGAGGACGGCACGGGACATGCCTCTAGAGAACCTCGGCGAAAGCGGCCGAGGCCGGCGAGCGGGGCGCCGTTGACGGAAGAGTCTCTGTAAGCATTTCCAATCCACCAATGATTCTGAGTCAGTAACCGAAACATGCGGATAGTCATCCGCTCGTCACGTGAACTCTTTCAGTTGTGCTGTCGGGTAAGGGGAATTCCGCTATATATGAGAACCAATATGTCATTACGAGTTGTTTGACTCAAGTAATGACGTCTTTGACTTTCCAAGCTTTGAGTTGTTGTCACGATCAATAAACTTGTGGCCAAAGTGAGAGGTTGATTTGGGCCTCAATGTGTTACTTGTAATTGAAGCTATTCCAACATCTCACGCTGCTTTAAAGGTACTTGTGTAACAGTGAACTAAAACCGGGGAAATAACAAGGGAAAATATAGCAGATATCATTTGTCAATGTTCAATAAGTCACCAATGATATGAAGCTGCGCAATTGCTACAGATGAGCCTTTGAATCTCGAAGATAAAGAGCTCTAGGGTAAGCCAGCAACCTGGCGCTGACAAACTCATGCCAAGACCATGACTGTTTACCAAGCATCCAACGGTCTCTCCGCCGTTTATTACCACGATCCCCTCAGACAAACAATTACGGAAGCTCACGAGGACCACCCCTCGCCTGTGAGAAACACTTCACTCCCTCGCACGAAGCGGCCTGTCATCAAAGAAGAGATGAAACAAGGCCATCTCAGCCCTAATGCAGGTCCAGCGTTACAGTAGGCCTAACCGCCGTGGCAGAAACTCATAGTTGTCACTCCACGAAAATAGGGGATAAACCGGTTGTTTCTTTGTTCTGTTTCCCCTGTTTCATGCGTGCGCAGACAGACAAACACGTAGCTAGCTGAAGCTGACAGGCAGGGCTGGCGTTACCTCCCGGCTGCACCCCTGAACACGCAGCAAACTGCCGAAGCCCTGGAGCGGTGTGATTGTTCTTTAGGTTTAACAACAGGACCTTCTTGGCTGAAGTATCATTGAAAGCTGCAGAGCCAGCGAAGCAGATAATGTCGATCGCTGTGAAAGAAGCATGACGTTGAGGGATAGCCCTGCCGGTCCGACTGTGCCTTGGTGATCCTTTTGCACGTGGCTTGCTTATCCCCACTGGTCAATGCTGGCCCTACGCGCCTTGGAAGAACAGCTCATGTTCATACTGTACGGTTCCAAGGAAGACAGAAGAAAAGAGTTACAAGGATAAGATGCTGACTGCACGGGTGTGCTAGAGCTTGCAGGGCTGTGGAAATGCCTCATCAGGGGGAGTTTAAGGTAAGGGCTGAGCCCGAGGGGGCTGGGAGGCTGAGGGTGTAAGCCACATCACGCCAAAGGGCCAGTGAAAGACCTCCCAATCGAAAGGAACAGATTAACGTGGTGTTCCCTATCGCGATCGAGTTATTCATCGATGTTTGTGAGTATAAGTTGGGGAAAGGAACTGATATCAATTAAGCCACGGCATGCAGTTGAGAAAATTACTTCGAGCCCTATCTCACACGTTGTCATAGATCTGTGTAAATACCGATCCAGCCACATGCCTTTTAAGTGCTGTGACATAAGAGACATTGTGATAAATTGAAAAGTGACACATGCAAAAGCAATTACTGCAAGTTAAGTCACTCTGAGGCCAGTCGAAGGGATGATGTCTCAGTGGTCTTAAGCGCTGAGGCTGTCACTTTTATATGGTCACACAAATGAATTGGCAAAAGTAAAATGAGGTAGATGGTAATGTATTGACATTTCATCAAGTATGTACATGAGAAGTGAATGTAAAGCAAAAACATATTTTCCTTCCTGTATCCTGTGTATCATCCAAAAGTTTCATATCAGTCGTAGCGAGTGATACGCCCCCTGCATCTACCTGCTAGGGCGGCGATTTTCTATTGTGATCATCATAGCATGTAAGACATAAGACATGCGTTGTCATCTACTGAGCAGCGACCTTCTTGCCAGAGCCGTAGAGGATGTTCTCGACCTTGAGGTTGAGGTCCTTGGTGGAGCCGAGACCGCTGGGGCACTCGGGCTGGTTGCTGACGGCAAGGTTAAGGTGGCACTTCTCGTTAACACCGTACTTGCAGACGGGGTCGTTGATGTTGTAGAGCACGTAGTTCTGGGCGACCCAGCTCTTGGGCTCGCTGAGGCAAGAGGCGACGTAGCTCATGGAGTTGGCGGCGGCGAGGGGAAGCTTGCCCTTGTCGAGGATGTCCTTGCACTTGGAGGCGTGGACGTACTCGTAGTCCATGGCGATGCCACCGCCCTGCTGGGGGTCCTTGGTGGCAGACTCGCCGAAGCCAAGGTAGTTCCAGGCATCGTAGGAGATGTCGTGAGCACCGCCGGAGGAGTCGATCTTGAGGAGATAGACGGAGCGGCCCTCGTGGGAGACCTTGACGCAGATGTTGTTGCAGTCAACGGAACCGGGCCAGTAGGCGACGCGGTTGGTGTTGATCTTGCAGCCGAGAACTCCAATGCTGCTGGAGTACTGGTCGTGAGGGGTGATGCTGGCAGAGCCGGAGTCACCACGGGGGAGAGGGCCGGCAGAGACCAGGGCAGCAGAAGCAGCAGCGAGGATGGTGGTGAACTTGGAGAACATGTTGACGGTGTTGTAGAGAAAAAGTTGTTGACTTTTTATATACTTTGGAAGTTGTGTGTAGTTATTCTGGAGACTGGCTCGACTTGTTTATATCTCAACGCTCGGCGGAGAGAGGGAATGAATGGGCAAGTTGAGTGTGCTTGTGTTTATAAGGACTGATCTCAGATCAAGGTCTGGAGCGACGGCCAGCCGAGTGAATGTATGAAGATGTTGGATAAAAGGAAGGAATCTCACAAGAGAGTGTGCGTCGGATCAAAGTAAAGATCTTGCATTAGAGGTGGATGAGACGGGAGTTTATATACATGAACGAGATCGAGTATGAGAGCAGAGCGGCTCCCCACAAGGTCCTGTCAACCGGAGGTACATCCTGAGATCTCGGGGAATCAAACATTTCAAGTTTTGCAAAAGGGAGAAGCTAGCCAGGGTGTGTGCATGTGTCTAGGAGATAAAGGGCTGCGTGTACATGCATCGAGGCGAAACAGCTTAGACGTGCTAGACGAGAGAGAGAAAAGTGACCTCTGGAGTTGAAGTTTATGGAGGAGTGGAACCCGGCTGCAAGCATTAGACCCATCAGGTCCCCAGAGTCATAGTCAGTGAGAGGAAACAAACAGGCGACATGATTCGCGAGGACAGAACATGGGGGCAAGTTCACTAGTCAAGAGGGACCATTCTTGATGCGAGGGTCAAGATTTTAGTTGTCTCCGCCCGGCTCGCTGCCGATAGAGGCTACAGAGGAACATGGAACCTAAGTGAGGTGTGGTAGACCCGAGGGCAGCCAGTGGCCGGATGTCTTCTGGTAGCGTTCCGGAAAATGTCTCAGTGGATGAAAGCGAAAGTCTTATTAGGCACGGTGCGTTAGCCAGGGACCCGGCACGGCGGCAGATGCACACACTCAAAGGTTTGAGGTGTCGGGCCATAGGTTCTGACTGGTTTTGTGCTTGGCACGATGCCACGCTGTGCCTGATCATCCCTTGGCAGTTTGGCCCCCTGTTCTTGTGCCTGAGCAACCCATGCCAGTTGCGTTCGAGCGTTGTCTGAGCCTCAGGAACCTCTATCAATTGCCGTACACTCTCAGCCTTGGGCACGGTAATAGATCGATCGCATGACTTCTTTGAGTCGTGCCATTATACAGTATCTTTAGAATCTAGAATAAAATGTGAGTGGATTAATGTAGCAGTGCAGCTTTATTCGCGCGTTTCGTTTTCTCAGGCTATAGAGGTGAATAGCTAAGGTAAGGTAGGGTACCTAGTCAGACGGACGGAGCAGAAAACGGAGCGAAAACTCTGCAGGCCCACGATACGTGCAGCATGCTTCGCGCCACGATCGAGGCTCTCAGTTTTGTATGCCTGATATCAAGAAATGTCTGCCTGACAACTCAACGCCGACACTGTGACTGTGATACTGTACGGATGCAGGCACCGTCCAAAATGGTCGCGCTACACAACAGCACCAAGAAATGCCAAATGCCTCAGGTTCTCAGACGGTGGATCAGATGAAAACTCATCCAACCAACTACAGCGTCTGCAGAGTCAGCTAGGACTTGTCAAAAGTACCATCCTCAAGGCAGACTGTATGCTAGGTACTGCACAATATGATAATTTCGCCGATGAATGCCTTGAATTTGACCTGGTGATGGTCGTGATTGCCAAGCATTTGAGCAGTCAATGCCACAGACGGCTCGCAGCGGGGAAGCTGATAAGCTTGTGTCATTTATTCTTCGTGTTTGCGGAGGAAACATGCCAAACATTCCTCTGTTTTCTTAATTAATTGTCGATCATGCCAATTAATCTGGGCATCTATTGACGGGAACCTGCCTGTCATGTCCTGTTAGCTTCTGTGATGGAGGGCTTCACAAGAAACATCAAACATTGAGGGCTTGACCACGTCACAGTAAGACAAAGCAATTTGACCCGCGTTCTTGTACTGTACTGTTGGCCTGGTCTCTCAGGTCCGGTCAAGTCAGGATGAGGCCATGACTCCCGCTTCATCAACCGCTCTTCTTCCAAGGCACACGACGAATCATAGACAATCACCTTGCAGTCGTCATCTTGGTCTTATTCCTGCAAGTATTGCCAGTGCAATTGGCCGAACCAGCAAGCCAAGGCTTCATCATCACACTCTCCAAGAGATACTGCGCTCTTTTCAGCTTGTCATTCATACTGTGCGCACCTTTTTTCTCAATTGCACCCACAAACTGTGTCTTGTCGTTGTGGAGTTTCTTGGTGATGGGGGCCAGAACAAGGTTTTCCTTTCTCCTCTTAGAAGAAGCACTTTAGCGGCTTTCCAGATTTTCGGGCTTTTTCTCGCCCGGCTTTAAGAGAAGAGAAAAGGGACACCCACTCACACAGTTCCGCACCTACACAAATCCTTCCGTGGAATAAAGAGCAAACCTCTTGACTTGAACGCCATTGGCTCGAGACCTGGTGGCTGAAGCTTGTAGGGCGGACCGCGAGACCCTTTCAAGACTTGACCGCGGCAGAGGCACCAGCCAAACCACATGGCACTTGACACTTCCCATTCATCTTTGACTTTCTCTTTGACTCGAGGAGACAAAAAAGCCTCTGATTCAAAGCCTGAAACTCTGCGGCTTTGTTAACCAGAATAGAAAGCTGTTGCCGACCGGCATTCACCACACACCATCATAACTGACACGACCGTTTATGACATCTTCCACGCACGTTTCTTTCGCCTCTTCCATGTTTCTGGTCGCCGTTCTAGAAAGTAAATCTCGGTTGAGATAGAGTTCCAACGCTCTACCAGCCTCTGAGTTGCCTGTCCGCCGGTTCTGGCCGATCTTGTACACAATCACATTCTTCCGTTATGTACGCCTCGTAGAACCGTCACAGGCGCCGTCCAGCACGCCATCAATTGCTAGGTTATGAACGGTTGCCCGGCCGTTCAACAATACAAGCTTCGCTTTGTAGTGTCTTCTCCACTTGACCTTCTAAACAGAGTCTGGATAACTTTTGAGTCAGGCTTGTACTTGTCGACCGAGAACGAATGCATTGCTGTGATTCGGTCGCATGGTGCTTCACATGGTGGCTGCAAACATCAAGGTGGACTCTCAACACATTGTTTACCTTCAAGCTTGGTCTATGATGCTGGGTTCTCGGCTCTTGTGTCGGCTCCATGGACATTCCTTCGTCATGTAAGTCAGACGATTCATGGTGAGAATGGCTTTCGCAGAAATGTAGAGCGTTTGTGGTTCCGATAACGCAGAACGTATTGTTCGTTGTCGGTCCGGGCACCTTGCTGTTGTCTGCATCTTCTTGCCTTCGCTGTACCATGACTCTCGTAGCTCGTCTTTCGGGCGCAGATGAGCAAGACTTCACTAGATCTTCCTACTGAACAATCCCTTGACTTCAATATCTGGGGTATTGTGGAATTGGCCCACGCTCGTATTTTCCGTTGACACTCCGGTGTTTGAAGGGCCGTTCCGACGTACATTGGAAACTCCTGTATATCACCCCCACTCACGATTTTCTGGGGAAATACGAACTATTGATCTCCTATGCAAGCTTGACAGTTCCCTGTGGACCACAAGCAGATCGAGTCTTTGACACGTTGATCTCGCATGAGTGCAGCCAACTTCTTGACACTGGAGATTTCCGGGTTGCAATGCTTCCGTGATCGGCCTTTTGCTAGATAACTTGAGATGGTGTGAGGACAGGTCTTGTGCTGTTGTTCTGGGTATCATGAGAAAGCTCTTACTCGCTCGATTTCCATGTGTGTGTTCTCATCGTTGAACTAGACGGCCAACCGGCAAGTTGGTCCCTCAACCCTGAACTCTCAGACTCTCTAGCCATCGTAGTAGTCGTTGTAGTCTTGGGCTTCCGCCAGGTATCTCACTTTGCCGAGGCCGTATACTCAACCGGGTTGAAATGTCTTTCCTCAACTGCGGTATTTTATTCCCAAGATGCAGGGTCGAAGTTAACTCACTTGTTGATTGTGTGCATCAGGCTAGCGCCTATTGTTGTCAATAAGCCCGGTGGATTACCCAACAAACAAGACTTCGACAGGCAATTGCACATCTAAGGTGCCAATTCTACAGGCGGTGGAAGACATAAACGAAAAAAACGTATGCGGCAGAGTCTGCGATATAGAGTTAGTCAGAGGGCATGTGGAATAGGAGCGATAAGTGGGTTTTGACTGCAGAATGAGGACAAACACAGCTGCTGTAGGGTAGTCAAGATCCGAACCCAAGGTGAACATGGTGAAGCCCCACCAAACTCGGTGAGTTCGCTGAACTCTACGATAAGATAAGCCAGAATTTAATTTTTTCGAGTCTCTTCGGCTTCTTCAATACCATACGACCGCGATAGCTTCGCAACAGGCCCGACAACAACAATGGCGCCAATTGACCCCGCCGCCGCCAAGGCTGAAAAGAAGGCGAAAAAGGAAAAGAAGAGAGCCCGAGAAGAAGATGCAGTTGCCGACACAGAGCGAAAGCATAAAAAGTCCAAGAGCGTTGCCGCCGCAGAAGCACCTGAAGCCAGCAGCGATTTGAAGGCCGAGAAGAAAAAGAAGAAGAGTAAGAAGGACAAGCATGCTGAAGATGCTGCCGCGCAACCAGAGACAGAAGTTCCCGCAGTAGAGGATAAGCCGGAGAAGAAGCATAAGAAGAAGAAGCATCACGATGCGGAAGTTGCAGCCACAGAAGAGGTCCACACCCCGGCTACAGCGGATGGCGAGAAGAAGAAGAAGAGCAAGAAGAAGCACAAGGAAACCGAAGCGATAGAAATCGCAGAGCGACCTAAGAAGTCCAAGAAGGACGAGACCGCCGTTGAGCCCGAGGAGGATGCTTCACCCGCCGACCCTGACGCTATGGATATTGACATGCCTCCTCCCGCCAAACCTTCAAAGTCGAGCAGCAATATTTATCAACCACCCGATATCCCCGCGAATCCCCAATTCCCCTTCTTCACACAGACCGTGTCACTCTACGAGCCTCTCTTCCCCATTGGCTGGGCGCAGCCTGTCACAAACTGCCAGCAACAGCACCTCTCACATCTCCGAAACAAGTACGTGCCTTCGCTGCGCGGTGTTCTCCTCGACTACAAGAATGTTGCTTTCGGCGAAAACCCTGGACGAAAGGGTGCGGCTACGGATGATGAGTCGCCGGCGACTGTCATGGCCAAGGGCGAGTCTGCTGTTGGCTTTGGCTGGATTACTGCCGATGTTGATCTTTTCGTGCCAAGTCGCGGTGCTTGGATGGAAGGCAGTGTTAACTTGCAAACTGAAGGACACATTGGTGTTGTGTGCTTCGGCAAGTTCAACGCTTCAATTGAAGCTCGTCGACTTCCTCCTGACTGGAAGTGGGTTCCCAACGAATCCCCCGAGGCCCAAGGCTTCGAGGAGACCGCCTCAGTCATTACCGCCGACGATCACGGCGTGGTTCGTCAAATCCACAGCACTGGTTTCTGGGCCGACGGCAACGGCGACAAAGTTAAGGGCAAGATTCGCTTTCGGATACGTAACTTTGACGTCGGCACCAGCGGTGAGACCAGCTATCTCAGCTTGGAGGGCACAATGCTAGACAAGGCTGGTGAGAAGGCCGTTGTCGCTGAAGAGGCAGAGACAGCCAAGATGCGAAAGGGCAAGAAGGGCAGCCAGCGCGTCCAGAGGAGACGTATTCCCGAGTTCGCAATGACACGCTTCGCTGTAGAGGGAGAGGAGCAGACGGAGGAGAACGAGGCGGAGAAGCGCGAGGTGTTGGCGCTGCCCGAGGATCTGTGAAAAGAAAGAAAAGCATGGGACTATAGGGAGCCAGGAGTTGTGTGATACCTCGATTTAATGATGAACACTGTTATCAAAAAGTTTGCGCTAATGCTAAAATATCGCTGCCTTTGTCGTTACAAAGGATCCTGCCCAGTACTTATATACAAAAACGACCCAATCCTTAACGCCGAATACGTGATACATAAAGACTGCTCATGCAGCAGCCTTGACCATAGGCTCCCATGGTCGAGCCAAGTTCCAGAGATATACTTCTCCGACTGGCTCTTCGCCCAAGGCCTTGACGAGAATGTGCTGAAAGAGAGGGACGTTGGAGAAGAGAGGGGCAACAGGGGAGATCGATCCTCGATCCCAACCCGGAGAAAGACCATGCGCCCATGAAGGCTGCCGGACGAAATCCTCAACTTTATCGTGATATGCATCCCAGTCACCAGAGTGATCGTTCACAACAACCTGAAATCTCACACCCTGAATGTCAACCGTGATGCGCTGCACCATACTCGGAAACCCAGCCTCAGCACCCGAGCTCAAAATCCAAGTGTAATCCGTCTGATCACCGTTGCTCTCCCAATCATACCAAACCTGTGTTCCCATCTCAGAAAAGTCATTAAGAACAAGACGACCCTCTGCATCGAAACTCAGCTCGCAGTGTCGTGCGTCAATACCCGGTAACGAAGGCAGAACAACATCGCATGCTGAAGGATCGGAACCGAGAACGAAAGACCCAGGGCGTTTGGGGGCTTTGTCGAAAGATAGTTTGATGGCGCGAGATGGACGGCTGCCCAGGAGGTTTGGGAGGCGAGAGAGCAGAGTTGGGGATGAGGTTGTTTGCACGGCGCGGGAGATGTTGGAGGGCAGATGGGTTGTTTTGTCAGCGAGAGAGTTTCGCGCCGTTGGGACTAGCCAGGCGATGATGTCGGACATGATGGTTAAAAGACTGAAGTTGAGAGAGTGTGGTGTTGTAGAGAGGGTATATAGTAAGTTGACCAAAGATGGTAGTGGTGGTATAGTATTAACAAGGCTCAAACGAGAGAAGCCAAATACTCAAGATTGATATGAAGATTTAGTTGTAATATAATGAAACGAAGAAAGCACGCTGAAAAGAGACTGTCGAGTTAATCTTGGTGGTGTTGACCTACGGTTTATATCTCAAGTCAACACTTCACCCAACGCCGTTGCGCCGACAACCACTGGCCATCAATGCACCGCGCCGAACGCGACGCGAATACCATGAGAGGCTCAGATGTAGAAATACTCGAAAACACTTGTTTCAATCTGCTAGGCTGCTCTGTGTTGTGGTGTTTGAGCGTGGGTGAACGAGAGCCAATCATTTTCGGTGGTCCTGGAGATGGGGATAGCTGGAGCCAGTGGACGACGGCACTGGGGAAATGGATGAGAAGAGAAAGGTAGAAGGCATTTTAGGCAATGATAATGCTCTGGGATGGTTTTTTTGAGGGGATTTGATGTGTTGTTTGAAGTGGTAGGTTGGGATATGCTTAATTGAGTGGTCGTGGAGTTGGACCCTGCATGCATTTGACTGACTCATAGGACATTTTGTTTCATGGACTCTGTTGTTGAGATCCTGTGTCGAATAGAAATTCATGATTAACATGAGATCTGTCTCTGAAGAAAAGCTTGGCTTTGCATCTGGGCATGCTGTAACTTGTTCCATACCGATGAGGCAAGCATCGACTCACGCAGTCTATGTTACTCGACAAGAACAGTCAAAACATGATACGAAAAAGAGAGAAAGGGGTTATCTTGAGACCGAATCTGAGCGGCTAACCTTCTTACTCAATCATTGACTGAGGCTGGACTCAGGTTAGGGTCTTGCCGACCTATCTGTACTTGAGTGTGATGACTCAAATCTTAGTACCTATTCTATTCACATACCGAGGCTCCAGACGCTAATGCTCAGTTGATCTCAAGTCTACAAGAGAAGACCCTGAAGCATTGGTGAGATGTCTAGACATAGATGCTATCTCAGGCACCTCTAACTTTTGGCACTGCGAGGCAATCGCCAGACAGCCATGGTGGTTCACTGCCACCTGCGAACGCCCGCACCAAACCTCGTTTGCCCTTCATCGTAAGAGCTTGAAATGTAGTTTCTTCAACAGACCTAGTCTGCCCTTCTTTCTGTTTATTCTTCATATCTCGCTGTCAACTTCCACGATGGATGAACACGGCGACTACGCGATCGCCCTCAGCATAGCGCAGGCCGTCGAGGCCGACGCAGAACTCATTGCCGCTCTCATTCGTGAGGATGGCCAGGCCAGACGAGACCACGAATTTGCAATGCAGCTCGAAGAGGACTCAGATGCAACGCCGGAAACAGATGACGATGGTGATTATATTGGGCTTGATGACGAAACTTATTACACACTGCACTTTTTCAACGTTGCTGTTCAGCCAACAGAGAACACTGAAGTTGAGATGGAACTCAGTAATGAAGAAGATCACGACGACATGAGCTTTGGAGAAGAAGATGAGACAGAGCGTGGAAGCAACTCTGACGAGGACTTCGAGGGTGACGCCGATAATCAGAGCGACCGCACAGCTGTTCAAGAGGACTTCTCCTACATGGATGAAGATGAAACCCAGGAAAATGATATCCGAACCGACGGAACCCAACCCGAGAACGCCCAGGAAGAGCGAGATGCCGACGAGCACCCAGGAATCGCGTAGGCCGCGTCCCCCGCTCCCTCTGAGCCTCACGTCGAAACGAAGGAGTGTCTCTACTGCACCGACCAGTTTCCCAAAGATGAGGTTTACGAAGCACCCTGCTCTCATGGAATGTGCCAGCCATGTCTCATCAGAAGCATCCGGACTGCGATGAAAGACGAGTCCATCTTCCCTCCAAAGTGCTGCAGCCAGGCTATTCCCATGGACACCACAAACGTTTTCATCACTGAGGAAATGTTGGCCGAGTACGACGACAAACGAGAAGAGTTTGCAACAACAAAGCGCACGTACTGCAGCGATCGGACATGCTCTGCATTTATACCCACTCGGTCCATCGATGATGGTATTGGCCGCTGCACTCGCTGCGAGAAGTGGACGTGTCTTAATTGTTTGAGCGAGGCACATGAAGGTGCATGTACCGACGACGCTGAATCACAACGAGTTATTCGTTTGGCCGAGGAAAAGGGATGGAGGCGTTGCGAACAATGCAAGAACATGGTCGAGCTGGACCACGGCTGCTTTCACATTTGTAAGTTACCTACCTCTCATTCACCTGTTGTTTCGTGCGTATTTAACCATTGTTTCGATATAGCATGTCGCTGCAGCTACCAATTCTGCTATCGCTGCGGCATGCGGTGGAAAACCTGTGACTGCCCTCAGTGGGACGAGGAACAACTCATGGCGCGGCGAGCAGCAGCACAACGCCAGCCCCGTCCATGCCGTCACCGAGAGTACGTTCGGTTTGACCGCGTGTGGCGTTCAGGACAGTGCGATGAATGTCAGGAATGGACACGGCATTTCATTTTGTGTTGTCAAGATTGTCGCCTCGAGCTTTGCCTTCCATGTCTCTTGAGTCGCCGACGCGCGTTGTGAATCTGAGGTTGAAGTTGGTTTGGCTCTTTAGCTTCCTCGGATCTCTCCTCCCCTCGGAACCAACTTGGTGGGGTTGTTAGTAGTTTGGTGGTAAACCTCCCTTGGGGAGCAAGAAAACATTAGAGCTTAATATAGGGTGTCAAAATAATGTCAGCAAGAGCTATTTGAACTTATGCTAAGTTACTCGAGTCTTTTTTATCACTTGGGATCAAGGTCCTGAGTTTTATTTCCTCCCTGACATCATGCAAGCACTAACGTTGACGCCATCAGGTCCCTGTACAACACCATCCGCGGGTAAAGCCATTACCTGCGATAGCGGTATTTCCAATAGATATTTCTTGTAGCGATGGACAATCAAAGAATTCAATAATAGAAATTGCCATCACGAGAAAAAGATCGAACGACCGAGTCCGAAGGGAGGAATTGTACCTCCATCCTTTCAATTGTCTTGCAGGAGTCCACTTACATTGACGCCTTTGACGATTCATCGACATGCGACCCCCAGTTTGTATACAACCAGTGCTGTTAGCAAGCTTTCTGCTGTCCCAAATTACCAATGCGTTGTTCAACCACGAAGCAGAAGACCAGGCCGTTCTGACGCCAAACAATGACGCTGTATCAAGCAAGCCAAAGACAAGCATTGGTGGGAAGAAGAACATTGTCTTCATTCTCACAGACGACCAAGACGCTGTCCTAGACTCCGTCTCTTATATGCCCAAGCTCAAAGAGCATATCATTGACAAGGGCACATCGTTTGTCAATCACTTCACCACCACAGCCATCTGCTGTCCGTCCCGTGTTGCGCTTTGGACAGGGAAACAACCCCATAACACGAATGTAACAGACGTCAATCCACCATATGGTAAGTTGCGTTTTCTAGTAGTATACAGAAAAAATGCTGATAAAAAAGGTGGCTTCCCTAAGTTCGTCTCACAAGGACTGAACGATAACTACTTGTCTGTATGGTTAAAGGAAGCTGGTTACAACACATATTACACCGGCAAGCTCTTTAACGCCCATACTATCAATAATTACAACTCGCCTTATCCTGCAGGATGGACAGGGACCAACTTTCTGCTTGACCCAGGTACATATGACTACCTGAATCCCATCTACCAGCACAACCAGGAGCCACCAGTTCAACACAAAGGAGTGCACACTTCAGACTTGATCTCCAAGTATGCACATGAGCTTCTCGAGGAAGCCATCGATTCCGAGAACCCATTCTTCGTCGCTATTGCGCCTGTTGCGCCGCACTCCAACGTTAACCTGAGACGGCAACCTGGAAACCCGAGTGCACCTCTCATGGCAATTCCTATTCCTCTTGAGAGACACTCTCATCTCTTCGAAGGAGTCAAAGTTCCAAGGACAAAGAACTTCAATCCAGACTCGGTAGGTATTCCTCAGACTTGAACTGGAGCCAATACTGACGAGATAGTAGCCCAGTGGTGTGAGCTGGATTCACAAACTCGCCCAGCTCAACGACTCTTCAGTCTCGTACCTCGATGACTTCTACCGGGCTCGTCTCCAGGCTCTTCAGGGTGTCGATGAAATCGTAGAACAAGTAACCAAGCAGCTTGAAGATGCTGGCATACTTGACGAGACATACATCATCTACAGTTCTGACAATGGGTACCACCTGGGCCAGCACCGGCTGCATCCTGGCAAGGAGTGTGGCTTCGACGAAGACATCCGCGTACCACTCTTCATCAGAGGTCCAGGTGTATCTCCCGGGTCTGTTGAGAACGCCGTGACCACACACATCGACCTCGCTCCTACGATTCTCAGACTCGCAGGCGCGGACCTTCGCAGCGACTTTGACGGAACCCCTATTCCTGTGTTGCCCACTCAGGAGAATAAGCGACATGAGCACGTAGCGGTCGAGTACTGGGGCGGTGCCATCGCTGAGGGTGAAATTGGCGGCTTTGGTGTGTTCGGTCGACCTTGAATATTGAGGCCAATACGCTGACAGAGTGCTACAGATGGTAAAGGCCAGATCTTTGCACAGAATAATACATACAAGGGTGTGAGGATAGTGCATGAGGACTACAATCTTTACTACTCGGCTTGGTGTAACAATGAGCACGAGCTCTACGACCTCAAGGTATGTTGTTCCAATGGGTCTTGATCAACTTGATACTCACCCTCATTAGACGGACCCAGGACAGTTGAACAACCTCTTTCCCCACGATGATGCAAAGACCAGCGCTGCACTCCTGGGAACTACTACCGGGCAGGTCCTCAATCGCCTTGATGCTCTCATGCTCGTATTGAAGTCCTGTAAAGGCAACACGTGCATTGAACCATGGAAGACCCTGCATCCGGAGGGTGGCGTGACAAGCTTAAAGGATGCTCTTCAGGCGAAATTTAACGCCTTCTATAAGGAGCAGGTAAAGGTTCGGTTCGATCGTTGTGAGTACGGATACTTGATCGATGCTGAGGGACCTCAAGTTGGGTATGAGTATCGTGAGGGCCTGGAGTGGCATCATTGGACTTGAGGGCTGTCTCGCGATTATGACCGCATTGTTAGTAGTCTATAAAACATGGGCTATGACATCTGACGTTACTTAAAATAAAGCCAAGAATACATGTAAGGGCATATAGAACGAGTTTTCTTGTCGATAAAACTGGCGTGATTAATGAGTGACAGAACGAGAGTCGGCCTTATCGGCATAGGTAGGTTATAGCATCACGACTTTATTAAACCAAGAGTGGAGTACTGGAATACGGCCTTGTGATGTCTTTGGGCTTTACAGAATCTGGGCATGCACTGATATCGTATTATTCTTACGTGATGAAGACCTCGAGGCCCCAAGCTTGCTTTCCTTCAGCACCCTTGAGCAGTTTGTGAGGAATATTGAATAGGCTCAATCCTAGGTCAACAGAGAGCGCTTCTGATCGGTCTACCGAAGTGTATTTGAGTTCCTATGAAAATTTCGCGAACTGATCATTTTGATGGGCCTAAGATCTTTGTCGTACCTTGGGAACTGTAAGTCAAAGCGTCAGTCGACAGAGCTGGCTGCGACCAAGTGCTAGTTGCCAACGTGCTGGTTGACCGGAGGAATTTCCGTGGATTGGGGATTATGAGAGAGCGAAAGACAACAGGGAACCACAAAAAGACGAAGAAAAGCACTGTGCAACTGTCTTGCTGGTTCAATGTCCGTCTCTTCACCAAGGTGCAGGTCCGGAGCCGGTGGTGAACGGCCCCACCATCTCCGGCACGGATGAGGTGAAGTCGTGATCATCTCAGGCTCGCAACAAATATTACAAGAGGTCAGGCAGAGTTACACTAAGAAAATAATACTACCACCACTCCAAGAAGCATTATCATTAAATTCAATGCAGCACAGGGCGATTTGGTGATTTGGAGTCGGCGTGGTAATTCACGAGTGTTCATTGGACGAAAATCCATTTCTGCCGGAAATACAAGGCAGAAACCGACGCACCCGACCTTGAACCGAAAGAGCATCTCACGACAGCTCTGCCAATCCAAGACAACCTCACATCTCGAAGTCCAATTGATCAGCAACCATGGCTTCCGACGCTATCACCGAGCCGCGGCGTACGTACCGACCCGATTACTCAAACTCGAGCGACTTTTTCCCACCGAATATCGACCGCTGACTTGCTGAGCAGAAGCGACCCGCGAGGAGATGCGTGATGCCAAACTCCCTTTGGCCTACCGAGACAGCTGCGCTCACCTCTTGATTCCTCTCAACAAGTGCCGACGGGATACGTGGTATGCCCCCTGGAAGTGCTCGGTAAGTCAATTGCCCTTTTCCAGAGCTTGATCCCAAGGTAGCACAAGTCCGCGGCTACACCGAGCTCTGAGCTCAGCTCAACCCAGCCAAGCTTCAGCCCAACAAAAAGCCGATCATTACCGAGATACCATAATCAATAAAACACCATGCTTACGCTAGAGGGATTGACTAGGATGAGCGACATAGCTACGAGAAGTGCCAGTACGTCGAGTTCAAGAAGCGAGTCGCCAAGATGGACGAGTTGAGGGAATCGAAGGGAGGTGCACGAAGCAACTAGAGGACCAGACAAATATTCCCGGGTATAGGGCCGGGCCGGAACTGTACATTTTTACAAACAAGCCAAGCCAATGTGTTTGACAAAGAAACCGGAATAGAAAGAGGCATTCCACCTGAAATGAAACACAATCGAGAACAAGACGAACGAGAAAGACGAAATTGTGAAATGAGGGCGGAGCCTACATGGCGTGAACAACTGGAATCGATGGGCTAATGGAAATAGGCAAGCGAGGAGGTTTGGGCAGAGCCTCATGAGATGCTGATGCGCACTTGCACGGCATAAGAGAGGGACCGGTAAAGAGTGGAGGAACAGTGGGACTTGGGAGTTGAATAGTGACAGGAATAAGAGTACGACTTGCAATGTCGTAGGACATCGTGGCGGGAATACCCTGTCTGGACCGGCACAAGACGACAAATACGCCGACATGGTGTTGTGCCGGTTCCAAGAGGTCCAAGGGTGAGAATTATATAACGAGGCCGTGAGCCACCGAGAGATTGTGAAGTTGAGTTGGAGATTGTCAGACAGGTTTAGTTGTGGTGTTTTCCATGATTTCCTCCCGTTTGTCGCCTGAATATCACCAAGGTTTTTGTTCTTCAGTGCCTTGACCATCCATCGGTAGTTGGTTTTCGCAGAGCCTCAAGACCAATATTTTCTATCACCAAGTTCTTATCGATTGCTGATCGACAGCTTGAGCCTTGACCATGGCTTTGAGAGTCACGATAAGATATGGACGACTTTTGCCGCTGTGCTTAGCCACTTGATGGCTGAGGCAAGGTGAAACTGATGATCAACGCGAACACCGGAATTCGTCGGCTCAAGAAAGACACAAGGGGATGGTATTTCTCCTTTTCCCTTCACCTTGCACGCGATAGGGCAGATGACGACGAGTCGTGGAGCTTATTGCGAGTGGCATGGTCCCAGCGCATCACGAGTCAGATCATGTTCACTTCAGCCTCGCAGGTGCAAGTTCCAGGAGGCTCATGCGCTGAAAAGAGCCGCATGCAGGCGATTTGAGCAAAGTTTTACGCTATGCAAGGTCCCACTCGCCCCAAAGCCAGGCAGTCAGCGGGTGGCTTGGCGGCAAATCCACTTTAGCATCCGAAGATCCTGGCAATGGAACCACATTCAACGTGATTCCCTTGAGATGAGATCCACTACCGATCCATCAAAGATTCAGGCAAGCAAACCTTGTGTCAACGACGATCCACTACCGACGTGGACCGGTTTGGCTCAGGACATGATTATCATTGATATCAACCGGCCCGGTTGTGGTCGTGAGCATCGACTCGGCCGGCTGTGGATACATATACATACATATATCCCAGGCTCGCGTCTTGGATTTACTGCCAAGACTACCACTACGGAGTCTCCGGTGACTTCACAACGACACAATTGGATCACCACACGTTGCGTGGAACCACTATTTGATTTCTCTTATATAACAGTTTCTGACAAACGCTGACTGAAAATAACATGACACACATATACAGGGATGACAGAATTCAGGAGATACCAACGTAATGCTCTTACAAAGGGTGAAAGAATGATTCCCGCTGTCTAAACGAAAAGAATAACTGGATACTTTGCTTCATGCACGAGTCCGAGACCTGCTCAGAAGAGGGCATTGCTTCCGCAGTCGAAGACGCCCTGGATGGAACTGGAGTCGTTGGCAAACAGGTCCAACAGCTCCGTGATAGATGACCACAGACCAGCCGCGTTCATAAAGATCGAAATTGCAATGAGGAATGCGTTGACACAGGTCAACAGGATCTTGGTGGGGCTGGCAAACATCTGGTGCCAGTTCATGTGGAACCAGAATACGGCGCTGAAGCCGAAGGTGAACCATGAGATGGTAGTCGCCGAGGCAATAGACAAGATAGAGTCGAACACGGGGATGGCGTTGGAGAGGATGAAGCAGAGAGCCCAGAAGACGGTCACGATGGTCATCCAGATGGACCACGAGCGAACATTGTTGGCAGTCATCTCGCTCTGGAGCTTAAAGTGCTTCATCACCTGGACGTACACATACTTGATTCCGGTGTGGCCAAAGGCGAGTCCGGTGGACAGAACAGCGGGGAGGACGATGCCGTAGGCGATCTTGGCAATGTTCTCTGAAGCCGAGCCGAGGGCGGGCGAGACGGTGTACTCACCAGCCAGGCAATAGATGGCTATAGCCACGACAACGTAGAAGGTGATGGACACAACCTCCAACCAGGCAAGGGCAAAGCCAAAGTCCTTGACGGGGTCGATCATCTCAGCCATGTAGGTGACGAAGTTGATGTTACCAGAGTAAGCGTAGCAGATCTTGAGGCATGCGTTGAGACCAGAGCGGAAGTCGGGGTTCGCAACGATCTTGATGTCCTTCTTCCAACCGACGGGCGCAGCGGTAGGGTTCTTGACTCCGAGGGAGATCATGACCAGCACTGAAGCGGCGATGACGGAGACCATGCAGGGGATGCCGGACTGGGAGACGAACTTGGAGGTTCGGGGCGCGCAGAGGACCCAGCAGCAGAGACAGCCGACGCCGATGAAGCCCACAGTGCAGATGGAGTGGCTGGAGATCGTGTTGAAAGCGATAGAGAGCGTGACACTCGCCGAAGCAGCTGTCATGATCACCTGGACCAACAGACCGATTCCAGAGGCGATAGCGAGAGGACGACCACCAACAACTTTGGTCATGTCAACGACGTTCAACACATGAGGATGTCTCCCAAAGAACTGCTTCAGCACGAACGCAGTATACCACGACAAAAGACCAATGCCGATAATGGCAATAAGACCAGGAATAATACCCATTGTCTTGAGGACGCTGGGTAACGACAGCACACCGAGACCGACTTGGTTGGTAAGTAGAGCAAAGGTGGTGTCCCATTTTGTCATGTTGCGGAAGTTCTTGGAGCCCTCGCCGCCGCCGAAGCCATTGTCTACGACGGGGACGTTGTGGGCGGAGTGAAGATCTATGTCGTGGCCCTTTTCATGGTCGAGGGGTACTTTCTCTTTGCTGTTGGTTTTGCTGGAGTCGTGGCCTTGATCTGAAGGGTAGATGTCGTTGTGGACGTCTTGAGGATATGTAGACATGATGGCGGTTGTGTGCGTGTAGATGAGTATGTGTATATGGTGGGTATGTAATTATATTGAACAGGCTTTGCTTGCTTAGGGAGTACACATGAGTTATGATATATGATGGGGTATATAAGATGGATGAGGAGGAAGGGGAGGATGAAGTGCAACTTGAGTACAGAGATGGAAGAGGAATATATAAGATACTGAGTTAGCAAGGCTAAGCAGACAGGTAGGTCGGATAAGAGCTCGGGATTCCCTCATTAAGCTCCGCGTAGAGAATGGATTCTGGCCGTGCTTTGCTTGGTATTTGGGGGGAGCAGGTTCCACCAAGATAGGACTTGCAGTCGGCGAAAGGGCAGCCTTGGAATTTCTGGGGAGACCCTCTTTCTTTTCGCCGTACCTATCTACGGAGTAGTACATCAGTCCGTTTGGGGGCAAAACCCATGCCTTGTTCTTCTCTTCGTACTCGATTTAGACTATGAGGTAACAGGTCAGCTGTGATGATCATTTCGTCCCCTCGAATCTCCCCATATGTGGATTCTCTCTCGTGAGGAGATACTCTACACTTGATACTGCACTGCAGAGTAGATGCAGGACCCTTGGGGCAAAACACTCCACGTTCTCGGTGAGGGATTGCATGGGGTTTGAATTGGGCGTTTCTGTTAGGTATTTACATGGTGCAATTGATGGAGTAAAAAGCTGGGGACGTGGGAAAGGGATCAGAGTGGTGGAAACGCGCTAGAAGACCGTCATGTTACGTACATGACAATGACAATCCCAAGCCGATTAGCAGCAGCGAGACTGGACCGGTTTTCCCGTTGTTTTGGGGCTATAAATCCGGGCCGTTAGTAATGACTGATCTGCATGTTGCTGTTGTAGACTTTGTGTGTATCTATGGAGAGAGCTGCTGTCATCACTCGGTAGTTATAGGGTCTATCCTGAATGATCTTCATCATGGTATCCAAGATGATACTCCATGATGTCTGTACTCTACTGCAATATCTTCTCATGATTTGGGTCTTCTCATGAGTCTCTAGGGACAGTATGTACTTGTCGATGGCTTGTTCGCCTCTGAAATGTGGTTCCAATAAGCTTGGCTACACTCATCCGAAAAAGGCAATAAAGCTACAAGTTACCTAGTTTCAAAACTTTTTTTCCCACTGAATTCGAGGCTGACGGACGCGTTACCGAGAGAGGGTTTTATCCGCAGCATGGACCCGAGGTGGGTATTCCCTTTCTGGCCTCCTTTTCCTATAGCATTTTGTTCAATATGTCTGATGTTTTGATGATCATGCCACTCGAAGTTGAAGGGCATGGATTTGGGTTCTTTTGTTTCTGTTATGATATGGAAAATGCTGCTGTAGAGTTTTCGCCACGCCAAGAATTGGGGCTTGGAGGTACGGAACAAGACTGATGCTGTTTGGGGAAATTTGGAGAGATTTTTGGAGATGGGCTCAGATTTACAGGGGTGAAGTCCACTGAAGAAGCCCTTAATTGTCTTTTCTCTTCTAAAGAAAACAAGATATGGCATTGAGCAACCAAGTAACCGCGAGTCAACAAAGCTACGTATTACTGAGGAATAAGCTTATTGCAATGTCATGCAAGAGTCAGTCACTGCGGCTTACAGTACACTCACCGCGGAAAATAACCCCAAGCATCCCTGTCCTTCATGTCATGTCGTCATCCCTAATCCCTGACAACGCACCTCTTTTTTGCTTCAGGGGTTTCGGTTCATCCATCCTGCAAACACGCACTGCACGAAAAGCAAAAAAAAGGCTTCTAGTCGAATTCTAGAAGATATTGGCGTGGGGTGTTCCGTGATACGATATTCGGTCTGAGTCCGCTGCCAAGAGAACACGGCTTGAACTTTTTTCCTCTGTTGAACCTATTAGTTCATGTCTTTTGGTCTTGGCAACGAAGAGTGAGATGGTATATTACGAGTCACTCGGCTTTTACGTACAATAAACAAAACCTGTCTATTGTCCCCATGGGACATCTCCATATTCCCCCAGCAATTTCACCTCGGGATATCCGGGGGCACTCCAGCTTTTTGTTCTCTTGGCTATTGGAACGTAGTGTGTTCGAAGAAAGTTGTAACCAAACCGAAATATTATCGACAGACGCGACCTGTGCGTGGAGGTGATGCCGATGTCCTGAATCATGCTATTTCCTAAATGGTGCACTATAGGCTCTGCCGCCGGCAGCTACAGCAGATGGGTGCGTTCCGTGTCACTGCCGGTTCTTGTTTGACCCTGTAGATCTGGGAATTCTGCGGCTTGCAGGGGTGGGCTGTGCTAATGCATCATTCGATGCGTTTGTCTTTTGGGTAGAATTCAATACACCAAGATCGTCAGTGTTTCTGGAAGAAATCGATGAATAACGGTTCGACTATCGTCGGTTCAAAAGCAAACGTGAAAGACACCTTCAGAGCCTATCATGTATTACGGACTCAAGCCAGTGATATCATCTCTTCACCGACCCTCTGAATCGTTATGCATCAAGCCGTCTCATACCGAAGCTTGGCTTCTCAACATGGCAAGTATCATCTCCCCAAGCATCCGTCAATCTCCCAAAGTCTTGGCCGGTAAAAGCATCCGGCCTCCCCAAACTCACTCACTGCAGATCCTTGATCCTCATATTTACAAAAGAAACATCAAAGCCCGCGTCAGCATCATGATGATAACTCTTGAGTAATGAAGGACGATAATCTGAATGCCTATCACATCACATCACAGCTTTGGGCCTCATGAGGGTCTGAGCATAATTCACGTCCCCGTCGCCTCAGCGGAAAGAGTCGGTCTTTCTCGCCAGTGCTTCTCCGCTTGCTGAGGGCTTCATGTCCAATAAGCTTGGTTAGCGAGTGTTTTTGTCTGTGCTGATATCCTCACCGGTGTGTATATGGCCCGAATATTCTCCATTCGGGACCGGCTTCAAAGCCGGCGATATCCTCTTGCACAAGTTATGCGTTGCCACGATGCTTTAATTACGTATGGAGTATTATCGGCTACTTGGTATCGAGGTTCAGAACGTCAAGGGTCCTGGTTCATTCCGCGCCGGGGAAGTGTTGAAGAAGGTCGTTCCGAAGTGAAAGTAGGGACAGGGTTCCCATTGCCTTGATGGAGATCTTGATTCCCGGCGAGATAACGTGTATCAATCTCATGACTTGATCATATGACTCCCTCAACTCTTTACGTTACTTGAAAGGAGAGTTAGGCTTTGATAATGTCATCAAAGCTCAGTCTGGCATCAACATCATCAATATGGTGGAGATATTGGCGATTGTGGATAGTTCAAACGTGGGATGAAACATTGAGGCTTTATTTGTTCCTCTTGCAAAGTTCTGAGAATGATTTTCGGGTTCTAAATGATATCCCAACCTGAAGTATCCTTGTCAAGTGAGGTCTTAAATCAGAATGTGGACACTCTTTGACTCGGACGATGGGATGTTTCTAGCTTTGACTTTGTCATTGAATAAAAAAGACCCTTGATTAGGTTGAAAGCTTATCTCATCGCCTTTGGGCATCAACAATTAGTTCATGCGCCGTGAATGTTGAGCTAGGAGAAGATCCCGAGTTTCTCTCAAGTTCTCGAGACTTCAGTTAGCTTCGTCCATCAGGTTAATGGACTCAGCCTCTACCAGCCTCAAAGGTTATCTAGCTCACTCCCTATCGTCAATGACTTGATACTGTTTGTTCCCTCTTCATTTAATCCCATACAGGTGATACAGGTCCCTATGGTGAGCTGGATCTGAAGGTGATTCTCGAAAGCTTTCCTCAACGACTCCGTCAATGTTCATAGAACCTTACTCCGGGCCGGTGCCAAGATATCAGTTTGCGGACTATTCTATGAAGTTCTAGAGAAGATCTTAAGTGGCTTCGCTTACTTGTTGGGTGAAGAGGCGGAATTAACTCGACGAATCCCTGAAAGTTGCTCAAAGCCTTTCTCGCCAAGCTTACTATCATTGGAAAGTATTGCACGTTGCGACCTCTATCACTTACTATTGGTCGTCTAGAATGTATAGAACGTAAGAAACTGCATTATTGATGTGTCTAGTGACTGTGCTCCGGCCTTTTCTATCCACGAAGTCTCATGTCGTGCCATGGCAAGGTCAGACTCAGAGACTGTTTGCCCAGCCCACAAAAGACTTGACTGTCTCTCTACTCGCTTTATTTTACTTCATGTTATCTAGATAGGAGAACAAATCATTACTTGATAGCTAATCACCGTAGAGTTACCGGTTATTCTCATGTCAAGCACAAGTGTCTGTCTCGGGCCCTCACGAGCATGTCAGGACAACTGAAGAGCAGATAGTGTATTCTTCATGTACAACAATAGTCACCAGAACATACCCCGTGGGTTATTTAACGATCTCCGCAGATAATCTATTCCGCTATGGTTAACCCTCGCGTCTGAGGTGTTCCCCAATCACCGAAACGATGGGCGATGGACAAGGCCGACCTTCGCTCAAAGAAGCATCTCATATGTTTTCAGTCAAATAAATTCTACCTCTGCTTATACTTTCTCCAAGTTTACTAAACCGGTACTACATGTAGGAAAGGTCAACCTGAATCAGTCATGAGATAGAATTTCATATATCTCACCTGCATGAGACTTCAGAGCCGTCCTGACGTGTCCCTACAAATAGTCTGCCTACAAATTGAGGAGCCTTGGAGTGCATTATAATTTCTTATCTCACAAGTTCCTAGTGTCTGGCCTTAATCTATTCTTTTTAGTTGCGTTATGGTATTGTGGAGGAGAGCACTTCATAACGTTGAGCGAACAGAAGGGCACATCTATTGTGTTGAATCGTCCACAGCTCAATTTTGAGGACACCAAAATGCACATTAGAATTCGGAATGATCAGATGAACCACAGTATCCAAACTCCGAATGAATGACGGGAAACCGCCGCGAGATGTTGTGTCATCTCAACCCCAAGCTGACATCCAATATAGGGTAATCCATGTCTCACCGCAGCCTCGTCCACATGTCAACAACTCACAACTCAACATATCAACAGAGTATCATCCGGCACAACCGGAAAGTCAATATCTCCATCATCCTAACTACCACCCACCCCCAATCTCATTCCAACCTCTTAACTATCATACCACACCTCAAGCACACCCGCGCCCAAACAAACACCACAAAATGGGCTCATCAGACATCCCACCCCCCTCAGCACCACCATGGCTCGTCCCTGCATCAACAGCCTGCCTCTCCCTCGGCATAACATTCTGGCTGATCGCCTACATCCTCATGATCCGCCGCTCACTAGCAACCCACGCGACGCCCGCACCGCTCGTCGCACTGGGTCTCAATCTAGGATGGGAGGTAGTCTACGCCTTTGGTGTGTGCGAAGCGCCCATCGAGACATATGGTTTCATCCTCTGGCTTCTTCTCGATATGGTTGTTCTCTACGCCACGCTCAAAACAGCCCCGAGGTCGTTTGCCTCAAGTCCGCTTATAGCGAACAACATCGCGCTGTTGCTGTTCCTCGTTTTTGTGGCGGGTGTCGTGGGTAATGGGTTGTTTGTGTGGTGGTGGCTTAAGGAGCCGCATAGAGGGTATGGCATCAAATGGGGCAAGAATTGGAAGGGTCTTGAGGCGAGAGATACTACGGAGTTGGCATATTGGTCGGCTGGTATGGCGCAGATGATATTCAGTGTTTCGGCGTTGGCTATGCTTCTTCAGAGAGGTCACTCTGGTGGACAGAGCTATGGAATCTGGTGAGTCTTTCATTTCACATATGCAATTGTTGATTCTTGCAGAGGGCGTGTCTCGATACATGCCGAACTGTCTTCTCATCTCTCATATTCATGCTCTTTGATCCCGAGAATTCTGAAGATGACTGCAATTCGTGTCTCAGGTGAGAGCGGTCTGCTGAATGAGACCGCGCAAGCAGTACCGACGACTGGTTACCAGTAGGATGAACCTCCACTTGTTGTCTCATGATGACAACCCGAAAAAGCAATCTCAGAACAAACACGGCATCTAAAACTCAGCCATGCTGACATATCGCCTCCAGGTTCTGTCGCTTTGTTGGCACCGTCATGGGTCTGCCCGTCTCTTGCGGTCTGATGTGGTGGTACTGGCCCGAGGCTCATGGCTTTGTTTTCCATCCTCTTGGTGTCTTCATCACTGGCACCTCAGTCATTTGTGATCTGGCGTACCCCTTTTTGTTGGCCTACGTTCGGACCAGAGAAAAGGTTTTGCCTGACGGAAGTCTGGTAGACGGATGGCTTGAGGCTGAAACCAAGAAGAAGCAGAAGTAAGAGGCGTAACGAGGCGGGATGACCGATGAGTCGTTTGGTTGGACAACAACCTGAAAGCCTCACAAGCTAATGGCTGGTGCAATTTAATTTGATTAGTGATACATCCCGTCGCAGAGATGGTAAGCCACCAGCTGAGGGGGCAGCAAGACAGAAGTGAGTAATGACATGTCTGGTTTCAGATGGCTTCGTCGAAGTACCATCGAGGGTTTCCTTGACATCTTGTACAATTATGATTTGCCCATTATACCAAGGATTACTCGCAATTAGCAATGTTCATCATAAGCACGATGTCAATCCCTCGCTTTCAGCTCGCATCGCGATCAAGGACCTCCAACCCACGCTACGAAGTACATCTCACGCGCGATATCACTTGTGATAGCCGCTCACATTGCAACATCAGATCCGGGCACCGGGAATATTTCTCCTTTTATGATCGATTCAACAGGGTTAACAACCAATAAGAGAAGGACGGAAACATCTCTCAGCCGCTTTAGCTGAGATCATATCGCGTTAATTGAGCTTAGCCCTCCACAAGATCTTGTTCTTCTCCTCCAGCCATATCGATTGAACGCAACGTGATCTGCGCCCTATGCAGCCTTCCCTTTAGCGTGACGAGGGTCGTGCCTGAATACCTGAATCGTGGCTTTTTTTGAGATGTGATAGCTCCAACGATGTAAGCCTCGTCCAACAACCAAGTCCTCCCTGGAAACACAATGAAAAATGAAAAAAAAAAAAATGAAAAAAAAAAAAAAAA
>JAAOAJ010000561.1:0-97450 GCA_013781345.1 Fusarium coicis | reverse complement strand
GTGCTACGATTGATGGTGTTAATTGTGATCATATTCTGCTTGCGCCGCCTTTCACGATCACTGAAGATCAATTGGCTACTATATGTCGGGTGTTGAAGGAGGCAGTAGTGGAAGCCGAGACAATAATGCTCTCTTCATAGAAAGGGTAATCCCGAATTGTCTATTTAGAGATGTGATGTCAAAAATTAGTTAGACTTTACACTTTTATAGAATAATATATTCTTTTATAATTTATAGAATTTATTTCATCCTAGACCTAGCTTATATAAAACTATTAAATTGCTTATACCTTGCTTAGAAATTGAACTATTAATGTCATATACTTATTAAACAGCCTTTTATATCAGAAACCTACGGTTCATTGAATACATTATAGTTAATCTCTTCTGTTAATTACTCAGCATTACATTTCGATCCCTTCTTCTATTGCTGCCGAGCTGCTTTTAAGAACGCTATAACCGCTGGATGATGATATTTCTCTGCAAGCTTCTCTGCTGTGCTGCCAAAGAAGGTGGTAGCCATTATGTCTGCACCGTAGTCTACAAGTAGCTTAACAATATCAAGGTAGCCCTGTTGCGCGGCTGCATGTAAGGGAGTTCGGTTTCTTGGTCCCAGCATATCAACATCTTCCCGCCCTTCTTGCAGACGCTTTTGTGCTTCGGCTATAGACCCGGCCTCGCAGGCATCGTAAAGAGAGTGTGTTGGTGGCCTAAACGATGGAGATGGTGGAGGTAGTGTAAAGCCTGCCTTGGAGAGACAGGCAATTAGGTCCTTATCCGTCAGACGGTTGAGCCTTGATGGAAGCCATTTCCGAGCTTTCTCGCGTATAGCAGGGTTGACGGTGAGGATATTCTTGAGAATCGCGGGTTCAATAGCACCGACGAGAAAGAAGATGGCTTGACAGCCAGTGTCTAGTGCATTGACAACAGCGCCTTGTAAGTTCCTGATAAGATTGGTGTTTGCTCCTCTCGTTTGTGATCTCGTTCCCATCGTCATAGTTCTCTGACTCTGCATAAGAAGCCAGATGAGCTTGGGGATCGGTTGCGTGATAGGCTGGTGTATATATTTTTCTTGGACAACAGGCACGACAGTACGAAAGTACTCTTTTAGAATGCTTATGTGCTTGAACCTAGCAATCTCAACGAGCCATTTGGACAGGCTGTCGAGCGTAGGGGTATATGACAGAAGCTGTGCTACTTCACCGGGCTCTCGCATCCCTAGTAGTGGAATAACTTGGCTATTGGGAGAGTCAACGCTCTTCTCTGAATGCGGAACTGCCCCGGCGCGCAACAAGGTGACCGTAATGTCGTGGTGGTGGAGCCGCACGGCGCATTCCAGCGGCGTCGTGCCTTGCTCGGTATACTTGATGGCATCGGCACCAGCTGATAGAAGGACTTCGACACATCTCGGATGTCCGCCTTCTACAGCACAATATAAAGGGCTACATTCTCCCGAGACACCATCTGGGTGGCAGCCTTGTTCATCCAACAACCGACGTATGAGATCGTCCCTCCCCAGACGCGCAGCCATTGCCAAGGAATTCTGGTGAGCAACTCCAGATTCTCTTTCCATTTGAGAGAAAATGGTATCGTCATCGGGAAACACCCAATGGGGGTTTGCTTCGTCTTGATATTGCGATTGGGTCTCGACCCAGCGAAGCCGCCCCTCTTTCAACAGCAATTTGGCGAGGTCCCAGTGATGGTTGTAGACAGCATAGTCCAAGGCGACACGACGATGATTGTCTTGGTCCCGAAGAGATAAGCCCTTCTGTAGCAAGATATTTGAAATCCCGATATGGCCGTGTTTTGCTGCATAGTGCAATAGAGTGCGATTGTTTGAGCACAAAGTTGATAGCACAGCTCCGTTTTCTAGTAAAAGGTTGAAGATTTCCAGTTGGCCGTGAGTGACTGCACAAGTCAGAGGCGTGAAAGATTTTATGCCATGTGATGATACTGATGCATTATGGGCTAGGAGAAGAGCGACAGCTCCCAGATGGCCGTTCATAACGGCATGATGAAGGGCTCTTTGGCCAAAGTTGTCGTCGTTCTCTACATCAGCGCTTCCTTTGATAAGCAAAGCCCTCAGGATCCCAATGTTACCACCAATGGCAGCGCGGTGAAGCGGGGTCAGCGATCGTTGCGATGTTGACGGCGCCGATTTTTTGAACGCTTTACTCGCTAGTTGGAGGCGGGGGGCACGACCGCCAGTGGACTTCCGCGCGGTTTGTTTGGTACGTGCCATCTTGTGTAGCAGTAGAGTGGTTAGTTTACAAGGCCGTTTTAGCAACAGTCGGTAGAAAGCGGGCGTTATTCCCAACCTCAATCGAGCTTTGCCCACATAATCCATGGCCAAAATGCATGGTGCCTCAGGCTTTCGTTTCCTTTTTCAACCACCTGGTCAATTTGCCAACTCCTAAATGGTGGGTATGATGGTGGCGGAGGCGCAGCTCTAGGCTATACCCAAGGCAACCTGCACAGTCTCAGCAGCCAGTTGGGCATCAATTGCTTCTGACCTACTCTGTACTCCGTACACAAGCAACAACCCGCCCCGTGAACTTGTTTTAGTCAAGCCGCGCCACAGATCCCAGATATCTTTGATCCATTGGATAACCGTCAGTTGCTCTGGAATTTGTTGGCCAAAATGAAGCTTCGCGACTTGGTATACCGAGTGAGGAAGCGATCATCTAAGCCCAAAGATAGCGAGCTCCTAGTAAGTATTGATAGGAATTCAGAGCTGGATGATATATCTAGATAGAATTGACTAACAGTTGTGATATCGCGACTTTAGGAAGAGCGAATTGAAGAGGTATTACAGCAACGATTTGGCATTTTCTTATTGAGCGACGCAGTGTCGTCAAATGTCAACGCAATAGAGTGAGTGAAGCATCTATTACAAACACAAGGCTCCATTGACCAGCAAGTTTGGTGGCTGTACACGGGCTTGGCGGTCATCCGATGCGAACATGGCAGCATGCTGAGACCAAGGCTTTATGGCTTCAGGACTTTATTCCTCAAGACATTAATAATGCCAGAGTGATGTCATATGGATATAGATCAGTCGTGACATTCAGTAAATCGACCGCTGGGATTGAAGAATTTGCTCGAGACTTGCTGGAGAGACTGAATACGGTCCGCCTTGATTCAACGAGGCCTATCCTCTTTGTTTGCCACAGTATGGGCGGATTGATAGTGAAAAAGGTTAAGCTCGCGCGGCTGTTATCCAAGACACAGACCCAGAGGCCGCTTGCTAATATTCTTCCAGGCCCTTGTTGTTGCCCACGAGCGGGCAGAGATCTATGGCACTATTGCTCATTCAACTGTGGGGGTTGTCTTCTTAGCTACACCACACCGCGGATCCAGCTTTATGGCTCCCGCCGAATTTGCATCTTTAATTCTTCGTGCAGCTCAGCTCGGAACCGGAACTAATAGAAAACTTATAGCATCGCTGAGAAAAAATGCTGAACTTCTTTGGGATATTTCATCTCAGTTTGTAGACAGGGCGAGCGGGATTCACATCAAGACCTTTTATGAGACTGATTCTTTGCCGTACATGAGTTCGCTGGTAAGTTGGCTAGCGCGGTTCAACTACAAGTGTGACTAACCACTATGTCTAGGTTGTTGACAAGAACTCTGCTGTGCTGCAATTGCCAAACGAAGTCGCTAGCCCAATGTTGAACACAAACCATCGCACCATTTGTCGGTTTTCTCACCCAGGGTGCCAAAACTATGCTTTGATTCGTGCAGCACTTCAAGATATATATTCTAAAGCAATGATGAACGTCAATTGCCCCATCATACGGGATGAAGCTACCTTGAGAATCGTACGCATTACCAATGTCTATACAGAGCGATAGCTTACAGAAGTAGATCCAACAGTTCCACAAATCTAATTATATTGAGTACAAGACGTCAGTAAAGCCACCTGTTGAAGACACCTGCACGTGGATGCTTCAAGAGACTGAATATCTGTTATAGCTGGAAAGTCCGTTTTCGTCTCTACTCTGGATATCCGGCGATCCTGGCTGCGGAAAGACAACACTCGCTGCATTTCTGATCGACAACATTAAGCAGCGTCCAGAAATGCAGAATGCCGATTTTATAATGACTTATTTCTTCTTTGATGCGAACATTGCGGCTCAGTTTAACGGGACGGCGCTACTCTTTGCGCTCATCCATCAGCTATTGCTAGCTAAACCAACGCTTGCTCCCCTAGCCGACAGGTATTTAACCCAAAATCAGTCGAAGTTTGGGGTCAGTCTCCATACTCTGTGCGAAATCTTCAAGGCCATTGTTTTAAGTCCGGAGATGAAACCCTGTAGGATTATTTGTATTGTGGATGCGCTGGACGAGTGTGAGTCTGCATCTATGACCAAACTTGTTAGCTTTCTATCCTCAATCAGCTTTGATCACAGTAAAAGCCAGGGCGGCAGTGGAAGTGGATGGTTAAAGCTTGCAGTTACCAGTCGCCATAACCAAGCTATTGACGACGTGTTCCGCGCTTTACCACCTCGTCATCGAATACGACTTGTAGATCACGCGGCGCACACGATGCGTGATATTTCAAGATTTGTTCAGGTCCGCTGCGCTCAAATTCAGAACATAACTCAATGTTCAGATTACATACGACACGTTGAGAAACAGCTCATTGACCGGTCTGACAACACGTTCCTTTGGGTTCACATGGTACTGGACTTACTCGAGACCGACAACAACGCCACACCACAGTCGTTTGAAACCACACTAGGATCTATACCGGATAAGCTAGATGGGCTATATGATGGTATCTTGCGGCGCTCGGCTGCTCCCGACGCGTTGCTGCGCATACTGTCTATTATAGCGGCTTCCAAACGTGCTCTTACCCTGGAGGAGATTAACGTCGCGCTCGCAGTTCGATCCGACGACACTTGCATCTGGCAAGTACAACGTCGCTGTCAGTTCGATATTGCACGACACTTATACGCCATCTGTGGGCCGTTCATTCGGATCAGGAACGGGACAGTGTCTTTCATCCACCATACAGCCACCGAGTTTCTTTTGCGGGCTCCAGATGTACCAAGATCCCCAGATGAAAATAAGATGTACCAGTACAAGTCATGTTTGGACGTGGTTGGGGTGAACTATTGTCTGGCTGAGATTTGCGTTATCTATCTTCTCCTCGCTTATGTCGAGAGCAGCGAGTCATCACTAGACCCTGAAGCTTCCAGAAACCTGATGGACGCTTCCGTCGAGGAATCGTATGATGAGCACATATCCACCAATGAGGGACCCAACATCCTGATGCGGCCAAGTACGAAAGGAGGCAGCGCTCTGTTTGATTATGCCGCCAAACACTGGGGAAACCACTGCGGTCTGGGCAAAATTTCAGCTGGCTCTTCCGTCTTCACCAAAGTCATTTCTCTCTGTGATACGTCTTCGAGTATATTCTGTTCCTGGTTCCAGCTTTATTGGGACACTATCAGCACCATCCCACGGTTTCCTGACGGACTCACGCCGCTCATGCTAGCCTCCCACATGGGTCTCCCGGATGTACTGCGAGCCCTCCTTTTGACAGACGGCAAACCACAAAGCAAGGAGTCACCAGACTTAGCTTACAAAGTCTTCAAGTCAAGACCAAGTCATTTGCGCGAAGCCGACTCAGAAGGCTGGACAGCGCTTCACTGGGCTGTCTGGAACGGGACCGGAAGCCCCATCAACACCGACGTGATGGAAATTTTGTTACAGCTGCGCCATGATGACAGTTACAAGGATGGCAAGAATAGCAATGCTCATAATATCGGCCGCTGTCATGATAAGAATGAGTTGGTAACAGCCCTGGAAACTGCAGTATTGACCAGAATCCTAGATATTCAAGACAAAAAAGGACTGACGGCGCTGCACTGGGCGGCCGCTGACAATCAAGTGGGTGCAATGCGCCTACTTCTCAACGCCGGTGCAACTGTAGACGTTTTCGACAGTGAGGGCATTACGGCGCTGTCTCTGGCAATCGATAATGATTTCCTTGGACCGGTCGAACTATTATTACAACATGAAGCATATCCGAACGCTACTTCAAATACAATATAATAGATGCTACACGGTCCAGATATATTAAACAGAATGAGAAGTTCTCTTAGCGTTAGGGTTCAAAACTATATCACATATTGACACCAAGACCCGTAACATCAAGTGTTCTTTGATTGGCGGCATTGGTCAGTTTGTCGATGTCAGCTGCTGAATCTCTTATCAGCAACGTCGTTGGCATAGAAACCATCAGTACACCGGTCTAGTAGCTAATCTCGTGAGATAAAATTCTGTGAAGCTGAGTTCCAGTTTAGGAATAGTGGTAGATTACTGTGAAAATGCGGGAAATTCCGTGCTAGGTCTTACAACGGGGTTTAAGGCTGAAAGATAAAAAGGCGGAGGCGCAGCAGGAGGTAAATTTCTTAAAATCTTCCAATATTCTTAAAGTGTTCCTATTGCTATCGTGGAGTTCTCTTCCCTTCCTTACTTACAGATCAGAGAAGGCCTCATACGGTGAAGATTATATATTTTATTCATCTAGCCTGTCCGCCTGATTACACGTTACCTCTCCACTGAATCATCGAGCTGAAAAAGCCCATTCATGGCCAGGCCGCTCTGAAGTCGCAATTGCCTGTTGGTGCTGTGAGCTCCGTGACTGATATGTTGCCATCTACGGAGCCTCGAGTGGCTGCTGGCCCTCGCCGTGATCTTCCTACGGTTCCAGCTGCGTGTCTTGTTTGCGTGAGTTCTGCACATCGTCCCCACACCGCCTATTACGCCTAGTGATCCCATGGCGTGATCTCGACGATGATGCTCGAAAAGAACCTGATGCTGACGTTGGTCTTGCGCCTAGCGTAGAAGGCACCTCAAATGCGATGGGGAACGTCCTTGTTCCCGCTGTAGAACTGCTGATCTTGACTGCGTCTATGCAGTGTCTCGTCGCGGATATAACGGCCGTAAACGTATATCCGCTCAATCCTCAAGTCAGCGTCAAGGAACCGGCAAAACTGTCCCTGTTCTTGACGCCGCAGTCACGGTTGTCAGCCCTCCTCCTGCGGCGCCTGCACTGCAATTTCCTTCTGTCCTTGATCCCACCATGTTTCTTGGCAATGTCGCGAGTTACTCGAGCGTTGATAGATGCTTCCCAATCGCCACGTTTTCTCAGACTATTGCGTCAACTAATTTGCCCGGTTTTACTCCTCAGACTCTGGTTGGTGGCACTGGCAATAGAGTACCCCGGGCACTCTCTCTAAGAGAACGTTACATCGACTCGTTCTATTTGAATTTCTACGCCGCTCATCCTTTCATACCGCCAAAGGAGCTTCTTCTCATCCTATCACAGCAGACCTCACTGGAGCCTCTCCTTGCAGTGATACGTTGGATTGGTTCCCTATACATCGAGCAAGATAGCTCTCGCAGACTTCTCACAGATGCATCCCGCCTAATAGATGGTGCACCTCTCAGAAACGGCTTCTTAGTGCAGGCGATGCTGCTTATCATAATTGGACTTGACGGCAACCGTCAAGAGAAAAGGGCCAGAAAGCTTATGGGAGATGCCATTGATATCGCGATTCAGATTAAATTGAACTCTGACCCATTTGCAGCCACCAATGGACAAGGAATTCCGGTACTTGAAGAGAGCTGGCGAAGGACGTGGTGGGAGCTTTACGTTGTGGATGCCCTTATGTCGGGGGTGCATCAAACCAACACTTTTGTTCTGTATGATGTACCTACAGATGTCGGTCTGCCTTGTGAAGAGAACCAGTATCTCACAGGAGTAAGTCGTTGAAGGGCCTGGTACTCACTGAATGCTTACAGGATCTAGCAAATACCTCCTCCCATTCACCCATATGATACGGAAACCTTGGGACTGTTTGACCCCACGCCGTATTCGTCGTATACCTATCGGGTCCAATGTGCCTGCATCTTGGGTGTTTTTCAGAAAATGCCATCAGATGTCGACCATATAGCCAGGCTCCTCGCTAACTGGATGCTCCGCTTGCCTCCTTCAAAATACGACGCTTATTGCAATGGCGAGTTAGATGAGATGATGTTCCAGGCCATCATGATGTGGCAGGCTATTTCTATTCTCTTACACCAGCCTCATTCACAACTGGATTCATCGCTGACTTATTATATCAAAGCGTCCGACACGCCAGCTGCGTCCAGCGATGCCTTCAACTCGCATACCAAACATACAATTCGGGCTGCGAGGGAGCTTACCAAGTTGATCAGCTACCGGGTTCCTCTTCTCAAACACACTCATTTCTTTGCCTACATGGTGACACTCTCGTCCACAATCCACCTCAGCAGATGGTCATTGGCCTTTGTGGCCCAGGACGATCAGGATCTTCGTCAGAATATGGGCCAGAATATTGGGGCACTTGTCAAGTACGCTGCGGTATGGCCCATGGCGCAACATTTGGGGATGCAAGTAAAGAAAATGGCAAAAGAGGTGTATAGAATAAAGAAGCTCTAGTAATACCATATTTTAGAATAAGTAGCTCTTTTCTTGTACTTTCCATAAGCCTCCTTGCAACCCTTTTCCTCTAACTATTCTTCTCAGTATTCCACTTTCCATCATCATAACCAGTACAGTCACCCTCATATTTGCCAGGGTACCAGCTGCCATCATCGTGGCCATTACCCTTGCCGTCATATTTCACGGGATGCCAGACCCCATCATCCTTCCTCTTCTCCAACTCTTCGGGTACCAACTGCCTGTTGTCAAAATTGTCTCCCTTGGCTTCGTGCAAAGCAGTAACCTGCTTGCCAGTATCGACAGACTTCCCAGTAGGGAATCCTAGAGCTGTGGCGGCAAAGACAGCAAAGCCAAGAAGAAAGTAGTTGTAATGCATCGTATATATGTAGATATTGTGAGGCAGGGAGGGAATGAAGAAGCTCGGCGTAGCGGCAAGGATTTATTAAGGTTGAAATGACTAAAGATTAAAGGGCTGTTTGAGGGTTATGCTTGTTGTTGAAGTATCGATGATGATAATTATAATAGACAACAACAGGATATTACAGCCTTTTATCATTAAAGCTCTGACGTATGTAGCCTCGTGGAAATCAGTGTAGTCCCTCTCAACCATCACTTGGAACGGTCGCAGACTCACAATTCCCCGGCATTCTCGACAATATTCTCACCGCCGTTTCCTTGAGGTGGTGAGATTGTGATGGCTGAGGCCATGTCCAGCCACTTCATATTTCTGACAGCGTGCATCAGTAGCTACTTACTGCTCATTTCGCAATAGTGTAGCAGAAGTCCTCGGTCGCGAACAAGTCACCTCAAGTGAGCTCAGGCCATCTAATCGAAAGCTGACAGCCGGGGGGTAGAACCTCGGTTAGCTTCACTGAGCATCAGGGGGGACTTGAGCTGAAGGCTGTGCTTGGATAGCCCTAAGACGATGCATGGGAAACGCAATTTTTCCATCCTGATAATTGACGATGGAGAGTCTAGACCGCTATGAGAAGCCCCACGGTAACCAATCAGAGATGTGGACATCGGGGAGGGCGACTGACCCGCTGACGTGAGCACTGCTGTCCGCTGACAGTAGCTGCTCAAGCTGAAACGAGCTGGCGATTCAATTGGGACGTCGCAGTTGGTCAATCTCGAGTCGTAGGCAGTACTAGCAAAATACCAAGTTGGCTGTGCACGATGGGCCTCACGGGTTGGCAGAGAGTCAAGCATAAAAGATGTCCCAACGTACGTTAGAGAAGTGTTTTACCATCACTTATCACCTCCAATCCTGCTTCTAATCAAGTTCTATCACCATGAACCTTCTGTTTCTTTCTTTGCTCTGGCCTGCTGTAGCCAGCGCTGCTGCTTGCAAGCCAACCCCCCCTAAATCGAAAGCCGCTTGCAAGTTGGCTGCCAATAACACTGTGGAGATGAGTGTCGGCTTTGGATACAATGGGGACTGTGCTCCAAGTACCGGAACTCTCAAAGGCTTCATGATCTTTGTTGACTTCTCCGATGCCGAACCTGCTCAAGGCGAAACTCCCCAATCGCTCTACGACGCCGTAGTCCCCCAAACAACCGAATGGTACAAGCAAGCCTCTTATGGGGCACTTTCCCTGGATATTTCGACCGATATGTCCAGGTTCTACCGCATGCCCAAGTCTGCTGCATCGTATGGCTGGGAGCGAGGTCTCACAGGGCCAGAACATCAAGAATACATCCAGGATGCCCTCGGCGCCTACACAGCCGAAGGCACTCGCCCACCGCCTCCCGAGTCAGATGTTCTCTATGTTGTTCCCGTAAATAGCGTCGGTGGCAGAGGTATCTCTCGGTCCATCACTTATGTTTCTCGAATCAACACTAGACAGGGCGATTATGTTGCCCGAAAGACCGTCACTGTTGGCACCGACGCATTTACAGGGTGGGGAACAAAGAGCTGGAAGGTATTGGCTCACGAAACCGGACACACCATGTGTTTGGCCGATTTGTACCCGTTCGAGGATCTTGGGCTAGGCTACTACGTTGGTGGCTGGAGTGCCATGGGGGACCTCTCTGGCATTGCTCCTGATTTCTTTGCCTGGGACAAGTGGCGCCTGGATTGGATTAACGACAGCTCTGTCGACTGTGTTTCGGAGCGAGGAACTACTCAGCACACTCTTGACCCACTAGAACTAAACACTTCTGGCAATAGTGTCAAAGCTGTTGTTGTTGCCGTCAACCAAACTTCCGCACTTGTCGCAGAGGCCCGCGTACCCGAGGGTCTTGACTTAGGTGTGTGTGCCCCTGGCGTCTTGCTGTACACAGTTGATACCTCGATCAAGACAGGCTATGGCCCTGTCCGTGTTGTTGATGTGACCCCGGGATCAGGTGGCTGCGGCGATAGTGCCTACGACAAGAATGATGGAACGCTATCCCTGACCCAGGGTGGAGTGAGCTCGTATAAGGTTCCTGGCTGGGGTGTTCAAATTACTGTATTAAAGCAAACGGAGAAGAGCTATAGTATTCGAGTTGATGCCGGGTTATAGAGTTAATTGGTCAAGTCTATGTACAGGAACATATATACTACTTGAGTAAATAAAATAGAAGAGGAAGAATAGAATATACGTAAGTGTAGTTACCCTTAAACCAGAATATAAGGATAGATTTGGCACTCCTCACTTGTTGTAGATGTGAACTCAGTTGTTGTGGTGTATGTAGATGTCATGAGAGTGGTAGTAGCAACCGTAGTCAACGTGGTGAGGCTAGTGGTGGTTGTAAACGCTTCGAGGGTTGAGGTGGCGGAAGTACTAGCATAAGTCGTCGTCGACTCTGCGGTAGCTGTAGGCGGTGCATCAGCTGAAGTTGAAGAAGCTGTATTATCCGTAGTTGTAGTCGATGCCTCAGTTGTAGCTGTAGTTGACGCCTCAGCTGGAGTTGAGGAAGCTGTAGCAGTCAAAGACCCCTCTGTAGTAGTGGCAGTATCAGTCATAGTAGTATGAGATTCAGTATTGGTAGTGACAGTATGAGAAGACTCGGATACGGAGTCTCGGTCGGTCGTAGTGGTGGAAGTGACAGTGGTTGCAGTTGCAGTTTCACTGCTGATGGTATCAATTGAAGAGGCCTCCGTTGTAGAAGAAATGCCCTCAGTGGTGGTCAAACCAACCAACGAGGTTTGCGATGTCTGAGACTCAGTAGTGTAAAGTCCAGAACTAGTTGCAGCAGCAGAGATAATAGTCGAAGAATCTCCTGTGGTGACTGACGCACTACCAGCTGTCTCAGACGAGGTCTCGGTGGCCGAAGTTTCCTTGGTCACTGTGTCGCTTGTAGTGGTGCTTTCCCCCACCAGAGTGTGAGAGGACGACAGGGACACAATGGGTATAGACGTAAGGCCAGTAGTGGAAGGGAGTGAAGTGAACGTGGTTGTGGATGTGAGCGAAGTCCAAGACTCAGCAGACGCCGTAGTTGACCGCGAGATCGGGCGACAAGGTCCAGCCAAAACGGGCTGAAGAATCAAAGCCGCCACGGCGGTGAGAAGCTTTGCAGCAATCATTGCCAATGAACAAAGAACGAGTGAATGGGGTCAGATGCAGAAACAACAAAGACGGACGCAATTCCTCCAAGCCCATGCTCCCATGACTTATTATTAAACCTGTCTCTTGATCTTCAGGAGAACAACACCTTCAGAGCTAACTAACACCATTGGATTTTAGTGGTTTTGGGTCAGAACTGCATCTTCGGTTTTCGCCAAGAGGTGCGATGTGGGACGGCATTTCGATAGTTGCGTATCGTCTGAGAGCTAATCACTCACTGTCCGCTGGGCGGAAGAAGTCGACTTAAAAAGATAGGCAGTATTATCAAACACCCCAGCGTGGGGCACTTTGACGAGATGCCTCATAGGGCTGGGGGTCGCTTTATCAATCATTGCTCTTAATTTACTAATTATAAGTCCGACACAGTTACGGAGGTTGTTGTGAGCATCGGCTACCAGGGTTACACTCTCAAAACCAGAGCAGCACGGGAACCATCACCCGACTAGAGGATACTCTTCCGTTCACTCTGTTTGCTTCTTGGGAGACTTGAATCCACTAGTTCGTCTCTAGCCTGGCATACTGGCCTAAGATCCCACAAAGCGGCAGACCGGTGGGCACGGAATTAACGCTCCGCTCAACTGTCCTATACGGGTACGGGTTTGATCAGCAGCGGTTCCGCGAGTAGACTGACACCTGGCGAGGGACCGAGGACAAGAGGGTTGACTTATTACGGATCCTACGTTAAGAGATTTTGCCTGCCAAGCGTCGATAATCTCATTGATAGTTCAGTTGTGGACTTTCAGCTGTCGTGATGTGAGGCGAACCTTTCCATTTTTGCCGCACGAACGCTTAGCTCCTGCTGTAAGTCAGAACGATGCGCATCTAGAACTCAACAAAGGAGAAGTTGAGGTAGAGATGGTCTTCTTTACCGTTCACCGGCATTCCTATAAGAAAGGGAAAGGATCGCCGCTTTCAATCTCATCTCCTCAACAGAGCAAGCAACTTCAAGAAATCATTATTCAACTCCCCCAGATCAATCACAAAGATGCACTACTCTACCCTCATCACCGCTGCTCTGTCAGCTGTCAGCGTTGCTGCTGCCCCCAACAACAAGCTGCCTTGCCGTAGCCTTGGCCAGTGCAGTCTGGTCAACATCCCCTCCAAGTCCCTCTGCGGTCTGACCGGCTACCGCCAGAACCCGGACGCCAAGAGCTATGACAGCGTCCACAACTTCAAGCTGACCCTCGACGGCTGCATCAAGGCCTGTGGCACCACCAAGCCCGATTGCAAGTCTGTCACGTACGACGATGTCAACGGCATCTGCTACTTCTCCAAGTACGACCTCAAGACCGTCAACGTCAAGTCCCAGGCCACTGGCTACAAGTTTTACGACGCCGGCTGTGGCTTTGCCGCTTCTGCTGGTGGTGCTATCTGCGATCGCAAGGGCTGGCGCCAGAACTCGGCTGCTACCAGCTACGACAGCGTTCACAACAACAAACTCGATCTCAAGAACTGCGTCGCTGCTTGCGGTACCACCAAGCCTGACTGCAAGACTGTTGCTTACGACAGTGTCAACGGCATCTGCTACTTCTTCAAGTATGATGCTACAACCATCAACCCCGCTGACGCTGGCAGTGGCTTCGCCTGGTATGATGCTCGCTGCCTCGACTGCCCCACCGCCAACTAAGCTGCTTTGACGCTGTAATCGGGTGCATCACTGTCTGGGGACAGGCCTCTCGCGCAGAAAAGGATGACTCCTTCGGTGGAACCTCTCGGCTCTTCGGAGATCACACTACTTGTATATAATTTGTCCATTATATAAATTCCATCAAAGACATATAATACGTTTATGCAAGTATCTAGTCGTTGAATTCGTGGCAATATAGAGCCGGGTGACCATATTACTACCAAATATCCTGCATTGAGTTTGTAACCTGATTCGGTTAAGAGATATCTTTTTCGATAATCCCCCAGGATGTCTTAATACAGGTTAGTCAGTATCCGAAATATCATCTCCATAGACCTCAAGCACATTGACACGCTACACTATACCGAGACCCAAGTGTCCTATCTGACTACGGTGAGAGGTCGAGAGGATTTGAGAATGCTAGAACAGCTGGGCAGACTTAGGGAGGATCTTGCAAGGGCCAATGCACTTGGTATCAGTCTCTGGCCGAAAAGCAAACTGGAATACAACCATATCATCACCCAATGAGACAACAAAAGACAGCCTCTCTTCAAGGCTAGTATCCGATATCAAAAACCGACTTAAATGCCTCAGGGCTAGCCTTTTGGACAATATCGTCCATGTGGGCAGGGTTCATTCAGGAACCTGCTCGCTCATTCTCATCAGCTGGTCATGAAGACGCATCAACTTCGAAGAGCTTGTGAACTTCAATAATGTCATGGGCCGCCTGGATGAGTGCTTTCAAAATTTGAAAAAGGAAATCAGCACCACGGATCTTTAGACAGTTCGATGGTATCATCAAACTACTTCAGTCCAATACACAACCAGTTAAAGCATTAGTCTTGAGTCCAACAGAAAGTATGCATCGTTACCCCTACATGCACTCGAGCTTAAAGGAGAACCAGTCATGTTACCAAGGCAGTAGAAGGGGCTATAATTCTTCATTATCACGGGCATACTAGGTAGGAGTCAGACTCTGCTACACGGTAAGAGCTCGAGAAAATCTTTCTCAAGACAATGAACTTCATTCATCTTCCACCGGAAGCCATTAGTAGCTAATATATATAAGGAGCTATTCCACCAGTCCAACAAGATAAAAACTCCATATATAACTTCCAGAAACAAGGATATAACAATTTAAACCACTTTATTTGAAAATTAGGCTAAGGTTGGCTTGATATCCACAGGTTTCATCTACATAAAGTTAGAACGTCAACATCTTAACAGAGAGATCTGGATATAACTTACGCAAACTCCCACTTGGCCGAGAATTCTAGTGCACGCAAAGTCACCACAGCACGTTGCGGTCTGGACATGACAGAGCAATCCTGTTGCAACGCACTTCTTGTCGGCGACGCATCTAGAGCCTACTCCAGGTGTCATCTTGCAAGTATAGCCTTTACAACAATCGTTGGCCATGACGCATGGTCCTGAATCCTTTTCACATGTATATGCCGAGGCAGCCGCGACCGCAAGGTATAGAGTCGAGAGAAAAGCTGAGGCTTTCATTTTCTTAAATTGAGAGACGATGGAGTTGGGATTTTGGTAAAGGCTGACAAGGTTGGAAATTGATGATGATGGGGTTTGGAGGAAATCTTGTGCCTGGACTTGGAGAGTATTTGTAGGTTGATGGGTCAATGAAAAGATATGTGAATCTGCCCTGTGGCGCTTCGATATCATTATATTGAGGCCGACGTAGAGCCGTGCCGTTCTATGGTGAGACATCCGCATCGGGCTCTCCCTTGCTTCGTCTGTCTAGGGGTCCTACAATACTGTTGTTATCTCTCCATTCCAGTCCTGATCTGAAACATATATTTTCTGATCCCTTAATCATACACTGCAGTATGGCATTAGCAAGATAAGTTGTTGAAAGGTTATAAAACGTCTAGATATCCCTTACCTTTAGAGCAAGAAGGGTTATATATTAGATGCCAATTAATAAATGTTTCATTGCTAATGCCTGCCTAAGATCTCCAAATTAAATCCCCTTCTTTGAAGTCTGCTAAGGTGTAGTCAATCTCAGTAATGTCTAAATAGGTAGCAACATCACTTAATACACCGGCTACTCTCTGAGTACCGAGACAGCAGCGCTAGGGCGCGTTACTGAGCGTTACTGTCTACTTTTTAAGTGTTATGGGAATGTCCTTATATTAGTTCTAACGATGAAAGTAGGATATAGTGCGTTGGGTTGTACTCAAGATTGATAGCCGAGAGATTGCGCTTGATAAAAGCGGTACTGGGATTTGCGGGGCGAAGACAAGTTTACTTGACAGAGTCTATGAGCGTATCAAATCTATTTTACCTCTGCATAGGCATCGAGAGCCTCATGCAACTTCCCAAATGTCCCATCATGCCATCCCGCAATCTGAGCCCACTCATCCTCAGGCAGCGTAGCATGCAACATCCTCAACCACGCACCAACAATCATATCTGCATAACTAACCTTCTCCCCCAGCAAAAACGGACCACTCCCATCCCTCATAAACAACCTTTTGAGATTACCCAGCATCTCTTTCAAAGACTGCATCAACTTATCCCTCGCCTGACCAACTAGCGCAAAGTCGTCCCACTGATTCACCCCCGCACGTCGCACAAACTCAGCCTTGCTCTCCTCCTCACTCGCTGGATCGAACGGCATGCCCTGAACGCCTAGTTGAACATGCGCTGTGAATGCCGCGTCGATGTTGAGGTTGAATCTGGCGTACTCGGGGTTTTCCTTGTCGCGCCATTCGGAGAGAGGGACGAGGATGTAGGGATGCTCGAAGTCAAAGTCGAGCGTCTGAGTGGGGAAGAGATCGCCCCCGGGGTAAGTTTTCTGTAGATAAATAGCGATGTCGAAGGAGTCGCCGACTACAGAACCAGTTGAGGGGTCTTCAATTATCGGCAGCGTGTAAAAGTCTTTGCCGTCGTTGAATTTGCGGCAGGCGGGGACCTTGAGGCCAGTGCGGACTTTGGTGATATCTGGGAGGGCTACCCATGACGTTGAGTATGGGACTTTCTTGAAGTTGAGGGCGAATCTAGTCTTCCATGGGTTTGGGGAGAAGACGTTCTTTTCCACTGGCGGGCGGGCGGCGATGTCGTAGAAGGTGATATTCTTTGATCCGGACATGATTGATGGTGCCGATGTTGGAGTGATGCTGTTGTTGATGGCTCCAAGATGGGCCGCAATACGAAAATTGATACGTGGCTCGTTAATGATTGGCTTGGTTACCATGTCCCACAAAAACCTCAGTGACAAGTCGCCCGATTGGGAGTCGAGATGATTCAATCACTGCTCATAAATGCAGCAAACAGTAATTCTGCCTTCATCAATTCCATTCTCTGAGGAATGCTCTGTTCGTTTTACTCAGTGCTTGGAGAAGTGTCTGTCTCCAGCCCTACAGGGTGGATCCACCAATACTTCAACGATGTCGAGGGTCATAATAATTCTCTGACCGTGACTGATAGGCTGCCTCTGACCTGAAGTTCCTCACCTCTACTCTGTAGCCAAGACAATATCATCTTGCCTATGATGAACTACATCGAAACGCAAATTATATGCCGTCCACCGAGTTTGGTGCTGAGTAACAGATGGAGTAAAAGCACGCATCCTCATTCGTCAGCCCGTAAAAAAGCACACATTGGTATAGGGTCAAGGGGCAGGCCAAGGCAGCACCCAATGCCGGACAACCGGCCTGAACAATTATTCGCTTGCCAAGCACAATTCCTCATGAGCTTGGCAAGCGAATTGGTCCACAGATGTCACGGTTTCTTATCCGCTTGTGTAAAGGCGAGTCCGTAATATTGAGAAATTAACAATGAAGCTATGTCTTGGCTTGATGGTATAAAGCCTAAGCGCCGTACACTGTGTTTTATGGGACTCAAGTTTATCTTCTTTTGTGTTGTGTCGAAATGTCCGTTAAATCAACCAAGAACTTCCCGCTTGCCAGATATAGAGCTGGCGGCGGACATCCAACTGGCCAACGCAACGGCATTGAGGAGAATCTAGAAGAATCCTTCCTCAGCCATTTCACCCAATTGTTCAACAAATATGCCAATCCCAATGGTACCTGGCACCGAGACCAAATCGGTCTCTTCATGCACCACGTCCAAGTCGAAAACCCAGAAGGTCTGGCCAGTTACCTCGTGGATCAAGATGAGCTAAATCTACCCGAACTCATCAAGTATCTCACTTCACCATGCGGCAATATTCTCGAAATGGCTGCTCCGCAAGATTTGACATGGCCACTGAACAATTACTTCATCAGCTCAAGTCACAACACTTATCTTACTGGAAATCAGCTCTCTAGCGACTCGAGCACTGAAGCGTATAAAGACGCGCTGCTACGGGGATGTCGCTGTATTGAGATTGATGTCTGGGATGGCAAGGAACAGTGGAAGCCGGGATTCGGATCAGACCATGAAGAGAGAGAAGTGAAGGATACTACTCGGGAAGCTGCGCCTAGGAAGATGGGCTTTGCAGATCGAGCTATCATCAAGATTGGACGATGGGCCATGAATAAGTTTGATCCTGTTGATCCTGACGGCAGAACGATCGATGACAGACTCTTGGATATTATCGACGCGGAGCCAAGAGTTCTTCATGGCTTCACTCTCACCAAAGAAGTTCTCTTCCGCGACGTATGCCAGACTGTCAAAGAGTATGCTTTCACCATGTCTGATCTTCCGCTTATCGTCAGTCTGGAAGTCCACTGCTCTCCACTGCAACAAGGCTCAATGGTCAATATTATGGAGGAGGTTTGGGCTGACTATCTCCTCCCTGCACCCGATTTTGAATCCGATTGCCTGCCATCTCCTCATGAATTGCGGAATAAGATTCTCATCAAGGTCAAGTATGTTCCGGATGATGACAAAAAGGGCAAAGACTCGCCTGATAGCACTGATGACGAGAGCATGCTTGAGGTTGTTGTTGAGGGTGATGAGAAGAAGGTCAAGAAGGTCAAGCCACCAAAGATCATCCCGCGCCTGAGCCGTCTTGGTATTCATACCCGAGGAATTAGCTTCAAGTCCCTTGACGAGCCTGAAGCTTCGATGCCGAACCATACCTTCTCGCTCTCAGAGAACGCCGCATTTGCGATTCAGAGACGCATGCCAAAGGCGCTCTTCTCACACAACAGACAGTTTCTCATGCGGACGTATCCTCATGGTATGCGGTTTGACTCGTCCAACTACGATCCTGTTATTTTCTGGCGTGCTGGTGTTCAGGTCGTAGCGCTCAACTGGCAATCATGGGACCTGGGCATGGTGCTCAACGAGGGTATGTTTATGGGCTCAGATGGATACGTTCTTAAGCCAGAGGGATATCGCCATGACCCAATCGAGCAGAGCATCGAGGAGTCTCACATCCCTAGTAAGACATTGGAGAGAGTGGCTATCACTATCATCGCAGCACAGAACCTCCCCTTACTCAACCGCCATGATGACCCCGCCAAGTTCATTCCTTACGTCAAGATTGGTCTTCACACAGAGCCAGATGCCCTCTCAGCTATGGTCGATGAGAATGCTACGGCTGAGCAGGTTAAGCAGATTGGATACAGCTGCGAAACTGGGAAAAGCAAAGGAACCAGTCCGGGCTTTGGAGGTGAGACTGTTGAGTTCCTCAATGTCGAGGGCGTTGTTCCAGAACTGGCTTTCCTCTCATTCAGGGTCATGAATGACGTTCCTGGGCCTGATGTAATGGCTGCTTGGGCTTGTGTTCGTTTGGACAGGTTGAGGCTTGGATATCGCTTCTTGAGGGTGCTAGATAAGGAGGGTATGCCGAGCAAGGGCGTGTTGTTGGTGAAGAGTGAGATCAGGGAAGCCTTGTAGCTCGACGCCGACGGAAAGAGATCTTTAGGCATGCCGGTAATAGTAGAGATTCTTTAATGCTTTCCAAGAATTATTCTACGGTAGACATAAAGTCGGTGGCGGTTCGAAATAAGCTCCGAGCACCCGTAGAGTAAATGCTACGATTCGACAAAGATGCTATACTTCCCTGCCCTCATTGCTGCCCTACGATCATGCTTTGTCACAGAGACTTAGTGATCCCGATGAAGAGATAAGTTGCGAAACACCGCTTAGTCATTTTTCGCGGTGAATCAACCCCCAGCATCCTTGAATTGGCGTAATTAACCTTATCAATGTCAGGCAATCGCGTAGATTAGGAAGTCGAGCTGATCTCATGAGCTGATGGACCCTTGCTTCTGGGCTCGGGGAGCCGAGATGCCGCGGGTTGCCGCGGGGTCCCGTTAGCTCACGTCGGAGACGTCGAGCGCGAAGAGCAAGTTCCGGTGATCTGCAGACGAGAATGAACGATATCGCAAGTAGCGAAAGCGAAAGCCGTTTACTGAACGACCTCAACAAGGGCTTTGTTCAAACGATGGTAAATGTCGCTGAAACATGACAGCGTGGGTTATTTCAGGGCTGAGAGTAAGCTTCAGCCACGAATCTTGACAAGGGTCAGGTCCAATGCTCAGGTCATTCGACTCATGCATTGATGGACGCACGTATTACCTGTATGACCCCAGAACCGTCCGTGTCTGCCTCGCGTATTTATAGCTGACGCAGAGTAAGACAGGCTCATCCGTACATCCAGCCCCAACGGGCAAACGAGCCACCCAATGTGCATTATTCGTATCCTCCAAATTACACCTACCCCAGAAACGGAATAGTCCTCAACCCCAAACAGCCAACGAGTGCCGTTTCTGCCGCTCAGGGGATGCGCCCGCGGGTGACGATCACCACAAAAAATGGCTCGGGTCATCACTGTCACTCTCCTTTAGCACGTGGCGGTCGTTTCGCAACATCATACGGTATCCGCAGCCGCCAATCACACCCGAGTCGAGAACAAAAAAGCCCTCGAGGCTGAGTTGGCGCGCACGCAGGGATGCTCGATGACGACGCGTCTTTTTTATGTACCAGCCGTTGCCCACTTCCATGAATTTAAGATTTAATTTGTTATATAAGGCGGGCGAAGGTGAAAAAGGAGTTTTTTTATTTTAGTGTTTTTCACATGAAACTTTGCGCACACGACGTATAAATACAGCAAAAGGACCCTGATTTCTACATCAACGCTTGTGGAGTCGGGGAATGTTTTTTGGACAATGGCGCTGCAAAATATCATTCAACATTTGCGCGCGCGCTTTGGGAAATACGAACGACTTTACGACGAGGAGCACATTGAGTCAGAATCACCAGCTTACAAACGATGCGTCCCCAAGCGATTTGGATTTCCGAGATTCAGGAAGCTCACAGTCTATCTCGTCCTCATCAACCTTGTCATTCTCGGCTTCTTAATTCATTCCATACGCCCGCTCATCACCCTTCTCATACGGAATAACGAAATTTTCGCAATTAATTTCTCTGTCGACCACGCAGCACCGCCAGATGCTTTTCAAAGACCAGATGGGAAGAAGATACCGAGGATTTTACACCAGACTGCGCCGAATAGCTCGATCCCGGAAATTTGGGCAGCATCGCAGCGAAGTTGCCAAGAAGCGTATTCTGAGTATGAATATAAGCTTTGGACTGATGAAGGCGCGAGGGAGTTTCTGAAGGAGGAGTTTCCGTGGTATCTCGACACTTGGGATAACTATCCTTTTCCGATTCAGCGCGCAGATGCGATTCGGTATTTTGTGCTGTATCACTTTGGTGGGATTTATATGGATATGGATACTTATTGCAACTCGTCGTTTCCCGTGGAACAGATCGAATCACTACCTGGAAAAGAGCATGCTCTTTTCAAATCGACATTACCGACTGGTATCACGAATGATTTTCTTGTCTCGACCGCAAGGCATCCAGCTTTCGCATCAGCTGTTTCAAGACTGGCGAGCTTTCACCAAACAACACGACTCTGGGCTCGTCTTCAACCCTACGCAGCTATCATGCTATCAACAGGTCCTCTCTTTTTAACACTGGCGGTGCAGCAATATCTGATCGGACAGCCTGTTCTCCCATCGCCAAGCGTACACATCATGGACCCCTCGATGCTAGACGCATACATGGCAGATCTCGAAACATCAACATGGCATCAGGGCGACGCGCAAGTCCTCAAATGGCTCGGCGACAGACCGTGGACATGGTTCAGCCTAGGAATCATTGGAGTCATCGCGGGCATATACACATTTAACTGCGTGCTATCACGAACCTTTACGAAACTTTACCGTAAATTATTATGATAACACCAGCGATTTGCTTTTTTCTTAAAGACAATAACATAAAAATTTCAATTGACCTGGCTAGAACGGGCACATAATTCCATGCCCCCCTGCTCATTTGGTCGGCAAGTTCTTCGCTGGTAATTTACTTCGGATAAGCGGCACGAATTACGTGGTCACGGCTTCGCTCCTGTAATATTCGGCTAGTTCCAAAGACAGAAATAACCGAAAACTCAAAACGTGCACACGCGAAAATACGGGATGACCAATTAGAGCGTGAGGCGCAGACGAGGAAGCTGATGGATGGACTCGGTCCAGATCACGTCGTCAGTTGACAGCCACATACGTGGCTTAGCTGCACGACGACAGCCCCCTTTTCATTGCATATGTGCTTTGTAGGAGCATGACCGTCAGATGCATGACCATGGGGCTTCTGCAGAGTTTCAATGAATGTGTTAAAAGATTGAGGCTTTTCATGCGCGGGCCCCGCGGGGTTGTATTGTATAAAATTGGAAGTTTAAATTGAGTTTGGAGTTGGAGCCTTACCAGCGACTTGGGTCAACTAACCTTGTTGCCTGACAGTATCACGTTTGTGGCGCAAGACTTGGATCGCGGATCTCAGCGAGTACTTCCGTAGTGTGAAAGAGATGACGGGCTGTTTACTCTAGTAATGAGGTGTTGAGGATCAGGTTTGCGGAGAAAAGGACCCTTTCGCGCTCGCTATTCCCGGCTTGCTCAGCCCCATTGAGGGTTCTGGATGTTTTCTTACCAGAACACTGGTACCTGGTTCGGAAGGGTTGTCAAAGTGAAATGCCAAGATATTCGACAGTCGGCTTATACAGATGAGTAGGCATGAAAAGCGGCGAGAGTAATTCTTGAGTGATTCATTTCTCAGCCTTGGGCTGTTTCAAACAGATATTCATGAGAGGGGAAATCAATCGATTACCACGGAATGTTGTGACATCGTAGGCCGCCGCACGATATGTACCAATTCCTCGGTACTGTTCGGTTTTTGTATTTGGCAGCAATTCTTGGTCGTGATATGCTATATCTGTTGGTTCGTTCTATCAATGAGCCATCCTTCACTGCTTCGTGGCTTTACCCAGGTCTGCCTCCGTCCTCTCTACCAAAACATCAAAGATTCTCTGCACATGCTCCTCTCGAACCCTCTCAACACCTGTACACACCCGAATCGCAAACTTGTCATTGACAACCGTGCTAGTAAGATAGAACTCCCCAGTTCTGTTAACCCATTCATAAAGCTCTTCCGTTCGAGCGTTGATCTCCGCTTCATCAGCCCCCTTGACACGGAAAGTGACCAGGCCAAACCGCGCAGAGGTGAAGATGGTGAATAGATCAGGTCGACTTGCCAGCTTGCTCTGAAGAGATTCACCAAGCGTAACTCCGTTTCGAATGTGCGCTTGTAAACCTCGGATGCCAAAGCTGCGAAGAACGAACCATAGCTTCAGAGAGCGGAAGCGTCTCCCAAGAGGGATTTGCCAATCGCGATAATCAGTGACCAGTTCATTATCGGAAAACTGGTTACGCAAGTACGGCGGCTTGATGCTGAGAGATTGGATAAGCCAGGCTCGGGATCGGACCCAAACAGCAGAGCAATCAAACGTAGTGAGCATCCACTTATGTGGGTTGAAGTTGAAAGAGTGAAAGTCAGCCATCGGTGTAGTCAACGGCTGATTCTCCTCGAGAAGAAGTGCAGATCCTGCATACGCAGCATCGACGTGGACCCAGATATCCCTCTCTGTTCCAGCGGTAGGAGACAGCGCCTCAACGATACCGGCAAAGTCATCCACTGCACAGACATCCGTCGTGCCCATCGTAGCAGTTAGGTAAAAAGGCTCCAGCCCACGAGCCCGCAACTCATCTACCGTCTTGGCGACAGCACGGCCAGTCATGGAGAAACCGTCTTCTTCAGTGACAGGAATAGCGACGAAGCGAACACCGAGAATCTGAGCTGCTTTCTTGGTACTCGAGTGAGATCCAGAACTTCCCAACGCGACGAGTTTGCTGCGTACGTTCCAGACGGCGTCTTCATCCATACCCTTCGTGACAGCAGCGAGATACTTATCGCGAGCAGCACACATAACAGTGAGGATAGCCTCGCTAGCACTACCGTGAATAACACCACCACCATGGGTACTCCCGCCGCTCAAATAGCATTCCGGGAGACCGAGAGCTTTGGCGAGCCAGTCCATGACGATGGTTTCAAGCTCTGTGACCGCTGGGCTGCAGATCCAGTTGAAATGGGCGCCGTTGAAGGTATTAGAGTACATTTCGGCCAGGGCAGCAGGGTAACTGCTGGAGCAGGGGAAGAAGGCCATGAATCGGGGGTTGGCCCAGTGAGTTATTCCGGGAAGGATTTTTGACTCGATGTCTGCGTGGATGTCGCTCCAGGACTCTCCTTCGAGAGGGGCTGATGATGGGAGGAGAGGGCGGAGATAGCCTGGCTTCACGTCTGATACGACGCGCTGAGAGGAGACATTGTCGTAATAGTCAGTAACTGGTATTGGTTAACATTAGGTCATTGGTTCAGTTCGAAAAGACATACTCTCGTCAATGGCTGTACGAGCTGCCTCACGAAACTCTGCGGAGTCCATTGTGTCTATATGATTCTCTGAACAAATTCTTATCTTGAAATTGAATGTCAAGCAGTCTTTATGTCTGTTCGGAGTTGCATTTATATATCATCCAACAGAGCCTTCAGAAATCGCGCTTGTTTCCGACATTGCCACGAAAGGTGGGGGAGCATGTCGTTCAGTCACCGTATGGAAATGCCGCTTCAGGAAAAGTCTATTTGATCAATGTCCCCAGATAATGATCGCCACGTTTGTGATGGACAGCCAGTCTCCGCCCTTCCTTTGACAAGACGAGACCCACCTCGGAATCATCACCTGGAGGCGTTCCGCGTTCCGAGTCAATGTAGGGTATTTTGATGGAGTTTGAACGACATATCAATTAAAGACGTTTCAGACACTGCTTTGTATCCTGCATGATGGAACGTGTTATCCAGATTGCATGCTTCCCGTTCCTTTTTGCCGTTTTGGGATTTTCTTACATATGGAGGACTATAGCAACTCTGACAGCGAGACATATCAAGCCAACACACTGACAAGTATGCTCGGAACGCCCTTGGTCAACCAGTTGAGATACTATTTGTCTTTTGCTAGTTATGCATGGTGTTGAAACTGTCATTCAAGGTGTAACAATAGGCATTGGTACCGATGACGTTGTCACTAATGTTATTACTAGAATTTCACATGTATCCAGCTCGGATTAGTTTTAAGGACTGATAAATTTAGCAATAAAGAACTTGTATTACATTTAAAAATTGCCCAAGCTAATATTAAAGATCTTCACCCGATCTAGAGCCAGGCATCATTCATCCAAAGGCTGTATATAGCTACTACAGCTCGACCATGGCTTCGATAACATACCCGCCAAGTAACAGTATTAATGGGTTCAAACAAAACAGAACTTAGAGAAGGGCAACAGCAGCGGCGCCAATGGCACCAACGAAGCCGGCGACCTTGCCAGACAGGCTTCCAGCTCCGTTGACAACAACAGCGGGCTCCGAGGACTTAGCAGGCTTGGAAGCCTCAGTGCTAGCAGGCTTGGAGGTCTCCATGCCAGTGTGCTTGCCAGTGGCAGAAGCCATAGTGGTATGGGCAGCGCAAGCAGTGGGCTCAACAAGAGAACCACCGGGACCGTCGTAGGGGTTGTAACCCAGGCACTCAGCCCACTCGGCGGCGCAAGTGGCGTGGTTGGCATCAGGGGCGACGTTGCAGGCGTCGTGGGCCTTGTTGCACTTCTCGAGGCAATCGCCAGCCGGAGCAGATGCAGTAGAAGTTGCGCTGTGGACACTGGTAGGCATGCCAGAGTGAGAGCAGGCAGTAGGCTCAACATAGGTAGCACCGCCATAAGGGTTGTAGCCAATACACTCGGCATACTCAGCAGCGCAAGTGGCGTGGTTGGCGTCAGGCGCAGTGTTGCACTTGTCGTGAGCAGCGTTACATTTCGCAAGGCACGCGTCGGTGGAGGAGGGCAGAGCGGGGATGGAGAGAGTGGCGGTTGGGCGGATGGGAGTTACGAAAGCCGTGTCGGACGCAGCAGCTGGTGAAGCGCTTGAGAGCTGGGCAGCGCTGAGCATGAGCCCGAAGACGATGGAACGAGTGTTGGAAACCATTTTGATGGAGAAACGACTGTGTTGGCGTGCTTGAGGGGGATTATGGTGAGAGTAAAGGTAGATAAGGTTGCAAAGGTAGTTGGGATTTATAAAAGAACGCGTCTCTCGTGTAGGTAATTTAAAATGACTTCTGTGCCATCACAACTCCTCCCCCGCATTCTACCCAGTCACGAAGATCCTTTTGTCGTATCAGATTCTATACGAAGTCGCTAGGCAAGACACATTCCTCTACCTCAAGGAGGTGAGAGATCTAGCCAATCGTGGAGCAAGAATAACAAAGGGAGCGGCCGTAGGCTTTGTGGCGTTAGCCACTAATATGCAGTGTCTCAGGAACGCCCAGCCAAGTGCCGTGATCTCCCTGGAGGACGAGGATCAATGACGCCGTGATAAATCCTGAGAATGGAGGGATGTCTTGTCTTGCACTTACCGGCTGCACTCATAATGGTACACCGGAGAATTGTAAACTCAATTTCCAGCTTGAGAAAGACTAGTCGTGAATAAACAACAGTTAAACTACAACAAGATTTCTGACACACGGTTATGAGCTTAATTCTCAAGCAGACCCTCCCTTGGGCAACCGTAACTTTCATTCCAATTATAGATCATCCAACGAGTCACGTTGATGGTCAAACGCATGCCAGTTGATGATAGGGCGAATAAGTGTCAGTCTGGAACATGGGGCTAGCTTAGACATGCCGACTTCCGAACCGAGGCAACCGAATCATAAACGCCCAAGCGCAATACGAACTGCTGTAACAAGGGAATGACCAGGAGATCAATACTATTCAGGGGAATTGCCCTGAGGCTATGCCGGGTATGTATCGTGAGTTACGGGAATTTGACTTTATTCTTATTTGTTAGTGTAGTAGGTAAACTATTAATAGTTGGTATACCTGTTGGAAGAGATCGCGTCATTCCAAGGGACGGGTTTAATGGGGGGAGGAATTCAACATAATAGTCCAGCCTGATGAAATCTCATCTCTACATAAAGTCATATTAAACATATCTCAAGAGTTTGAATACCAGAAGTTCCCTATGCAGCCTTTTCAAAGTCATTTCTGACGCGCTGTGACAATTCCTCATCGGCCAGCAGCCGAATTGCTGTCATCGCTTGCCCCCTTGCACATTTCATAGCTGCCTTGTGAGCACCCTCCCTTCCAGCACAAGCAGCAAAGTCAGAATGGTGTATAGATACATCTGGGGTAGTAGGGATAGCAAATCCGCCATGGAAGCCCGGAACATGGTAAGAAACGTTGCCCATGTCCGTTGAGGCGGGGACATTTTCTTGGGATTTTATCTTCAGCCCTAGCTTGGTCATTTCCTCAACGTATGTGTTGGAAAGGGTGTTGTTTACTAGAAGGTCGTTGTATAATGGTGCGCTAGGTTGGACCGTCAGTAGTGCAGTGTGGGATGTAAATAGTAAAACTCACGTTTCGTACTCGACCTTGCAATTTGCTGCTGCAGCTCCTGCTTCGAAGCAGGCCTTCACTCGCCTGACGAGGCTTTGACATCCTGCCAGCGTGGGACTGCGAATGCACCAGTTCATTCGAATATACTGGGGGATAATGTTGGGGACTGTACCGCCATCTTCGAAAACACCGTGCACCCTCTCATCTGGTCTGATCTGCTGTCGCAACATGGAAACGTTAACGTACGCACCAACAGCAGCGTCCAACGCGTTGATCCCATTCCATGGTTCCGCGCCGGCATGTGATGCTCGACCCTTGAATATGACCTTAGTCTTGTAGGCCGCGATACTCTTTGTGCCAGCTATCCCATCGTACACCAACCCATCAGAACTTGGTCCCGAAGTCATCGGATGCGACATCAAAACAGCCGCTATGTCCTCGGGAGGATCAAACGCCCCGGCCTCAAGGAGCTTGATCTTACCACCTCCACCTTCCTCAGCAGGCGTTCCGCTGATACGCAAACGCCCAGGAAATTTGGTCGTCTGCAGAGCCCGAGCGGCGCTGACAAAAGCTGCAAGGGAAGATGTAGCGATGAGGTTATGCCCGCAGCCATGGCCGATGCCCGGAAGTGCATCGTATTCAGCGCAGAAGACGACTTGACGACCCCCGGAGCCGAATGTCGCTTCAAAAGCTGTGTCAAGGCCCCATGCGTGACGAGTGACTTGGAAGCCGTGATGTTCGAGGAAGTCGGTCAGTTTGTCGTGTGCAAAGACTTCTTGGTATGCGAGTTCGGGATGGGAGTGGATGCTGAGGTTGACTTCTTGGAAAGCGGAATTGAGGGAGTCTAGTGTTGAAGCAATGATTGAGCTGGACTGGTCGATGATGTCTACCTTCTGTAAAGGCACTGCATCGTGATGTGTTGGCGCGAGCCGGCCAGGGGAGGAAGTCGAACCAATCACCAGCATTTTTTCTGAAGGGATATGAGTATGGTCCAAGCTACAGGACACTGTTGGTGCCTCCCATGATCATGCATTGTTATATACTACTCTTAACTTTTGTTCCGAGGAGTCTTGATTACCGCTATGCGATCCTGGCAAATCCGGGGTCTTACCAATACGCCGATATCTCCAAACTACCAAGCCACCGAGAGCAACCCCGCTGTTATCACGTTAGCGGAGGGGATCTCCAGACCTGGGGTAAACAGCCAGACCCCTTCTGGACGTGTAGCCGACGAAAGATAGCGGGCTCCACTGAAATTGCCGACCAGTCTCATAAGTACTCTGTAAGAATCTCCTCACTCTGCAACTTTAATCACACATCCCCTTCCCTGTCCATCCATCATCTCTCGTTAGATATTGCTTGTTTGGCCATGATCATCGGCTGTCGGCTATCACGCCAAGAGCAGAAATAATAATGTCCTCATCTCCCCCCAATGCAACGGCACTAGGTCGATCAGCTCCGAGATCGCGGAGCGGCTGCTGGACATGTCGAACCAAGAAGGTCAAATGCGACGAGATACGTCCTGTTTGCCGACGATGCCTACGCCTAAAGCTCAGCTGCGACTATGCACCCCGGCTCCGTACCTTTCCCAAAGGGTCTCCAGCTGGAACGCTTGTCCACTCAAGCCTCGATTTCTCCCGTGTTAAGCCAACGCCGCGAGGGGATGTATCAAACCAGTTTTCATATGGCAGTCCTCGGCCTGGAAGTGAGGAGATATCCCCCTCATTGAGCACAACTTTCCAATGGGGCACTTACGGGATGGAGCTCGGCAGTGAAGAGATTGAAGCTATACAGTACTTCCGGGAGTCTTTTTCGCCGCTATACATCATGAAGAAGCCACAGTACTCTGCATTTGCGATTATGTTACGGCTTGCTACACATGAACCTCTTGTGTTACGTATGATACTTGCGATTGGAGGCTGCGGCATTGATTACAGGCACCAATGGCATGAGAAGCAGTACCATGCATCGACAGAAGATAACCCCTCAAAGTACCGAACACTTGGGCTCAAGCACTATTCCGAGGCCTTGCGAGAACTACACACTATTCTAGGCGATAGCGAAACAGCCGAGTCTGCCAATCTCGATTCACTGACGAGTGGGCTGGTCCTCATGATTATGTACGAACAACTCCACGGCGATACCAGATGCGAGGGCCTGGCCAGTCATCTAAATGGAGCGGCACTTGTCTTCAAGCATCACTATGCTGATATCCTACAACGAGCCAGAGATACAAGCCAGTCAATGCCTTTAATGAAGACAGCCCAGACAGGAAGTCCTCGGCATCTATCCCAATTCTGTGCTCGGCTGATAACAAGAATTTGCGGGATGGACGCTACCGCAGCGTCTTTTGGACTCGGGGGGCAAGTTACTAGGGTGCTCTGCAGGACCTTACCAGAAAGTGACGATAAGAACAGTTTGCCGACGGGTCCAATCAAGAGACTGTCCAGTCTCCACGCTTATTCTGGACCGCTTTATCGTTTGGTCTGGGGTGACGATTACCCCGCAGTAGAGCTGGTGGACGATCTAGAGAACCAGCAGGTCTTTGAACTGCTGGAGGCTAGTGTTCAGCTACGGTATCTTATATCCGAGATGACGAGTCTTCAACGTGTTGGTGGTTCAGCACTAGCTGAAGCTTCCAGGAAGGTTGAGAAAGCGATTCACGAGATAAGCGAGAGCCACAAGAACATCCTTGACTTTGCGTCAAGGCTCACTTCAGCGACTGATAACTCTCATTCCATGGTCCTGACCATACGCTGGGTAGTGCCCATATACTACACCGAGGTCCTCGACTTTCTCCGCATCGCCAGAACCATAAACCCTCCGCTAGAGCTAGAAATTGATAACGGCAAAACAATCCGTCACATCATGAATCTCGCTTTCCAGGCCTACCGACATGGGGGAGACGCGGCTGTGGTTCGGATTGCTCGTCCGCTATTCATGGTGGCGTTGGAGACTGATGAAGAACTCCATGTTTCGTGGATTCTTGAGAGATTCAAAAGTTTGGCGCAGTTTGGAGAGCATTTTGCGCGTGCGGGTCATTTCCTGGAAAGGGTTTCGAGAATGACGCCTGAGTTGAGAACGAGTATCGATTTACGGACTGCGTTCTCGAACCAGGCTACTTCAATATGCTTGTGCCTGATGTAAGGTAACAAATGAGTAGATCTAAGCTTTCTTGTTCTCAATTATCGTAATTGTAGAGACGCTTGTGGTATTTGATCTCCTTCAGCATGCGTCCGTACACTTACGCTCTTATCACTGAATCAGGACTTGGGCTATCTGTGAACGCAGGACATACTCGCTATCGTGCACCTGATTAATCTCATGCTACTCCAATACTCTCTCCCGTATTATCTCCCGCTTATAGCACGCCCTCCCTGTCGACAGGGAGTGGCCGTCATCGGAACCCACCGGCCTCGTTCCGCGGATCCTCCCCCATTGCCATCTGAAGTCTAGTGATAAAACTCTATCAATGAGGTATGTACTCCAGATCTCTCATCGGCTACCCCGCACTTTCTCGTCGGCTATCAGAACCAATGTGGCTAGTCCATCCCATCTTCCCAAGCCATGGTGCTAGCTCAGGTTGTATTCGCTTGGCTCTGTTGTCAATGGCTTCTCCCTGCTTTATCAACGCCAGATCAGTCCTAGATAAGCCCAATATGGAGCACTTAAGAAGCTCTCTTCCCCCTTTCCGCTCTACATCGTTGAAAAAGTCATCGACATGCAAATCACCTCATTACTAAGTCTTGCTTCTACGCCGGGCAATCAATCTGCAACAATGGCCATCAAAGATGCCTCAGAGACCAACGACATCAAGCTCGAAGATGGGGAGCTTGACGAAACAGACCTTGCGTCAGTTGCCAATGGAGCCATTCTCGGTCGTGATCTAACACCAGAGGAGGATCGAAGGATCCTGCGGAAAGCAGATCTTCAGTATGGACTCATAGCCAATAAAAGCAACCATGAAGTTACTAACAAATGAACAGCCTGCTTCCTATCATGGCAATCGCCTACCTCTTCCAGTTCCTAGACAAGACTGCACTCAGCTACACAGCCATCCTCGGACTTCGCGAAGATCTCCACCTGAAGGGAGAAGAATATGGCTGGGCATCTGCAATCTACTACTTTGGGTACCTCATCGCAACATACCCCATTGCCGGTGTACTTCTTGTTCGATACCCCATTGCAAAGGTCATTGCTATTACTATGTAAGTTTGTTCGCTCCACTCAACGCTACCAACCTCTGATTATCACCTAGGTTCATCTGGGGAGCTATTCTAATGTTTACGGCTCTTTGCCACAACGCCAAAGATTTACTTGTCACTCGTTTCTTTCTCGGCATAGCTGAGACGGCGATCGCCCCAGGACTATCCATGATTGTGGCGATGTGGTACAAGAGATCAGAGCAGCCTTTACGGCAAGGTGCTTGGTTCCTCGGAAACACATCTGCAGGTATTCTTGGTGGCCTTGTCAGTTATGGCTTTGGTGAAATCAACACGTTCTCCCCTTGGAAGGTAAGTGTTCTATATCATGGGGCTAGCTTCGTATGCTGACTTCTTCGAGGCCATCTTCATCTGCTTTGGGGCTTTGACGATAGCTGTTTCTATCATGATCCTACTCTTTCTCCCCGACACGCCCGCGAATGCCCGTTTCTTAACGAAGGATGAGAGAGCTCAAGCCGTTGCTAGAGTCGAGACCAACATGACTGGTATCAAGAATGACAAGTGGAAGAAGGAGCAGGTTATGGAGGCTCTCTGCGACCCAAATGCCTGGCTTCTCTCAGTCGCTTATCTCGCTTCGATCATCCCTAACAATGGACTTCTTACAGTAAGTTATGCCCTTGCATTTTTTTTGTCTGGCGACTCATAGCTTTGCAGTTCAACACTATTGTTATCCAGGGCCTTGGCTTTTCTGTCCTAAAGACACTGCTTATTAATATCCTACCATCTGTCTTTCAGTTGGTCTTTGTTCTCATCTCTGTTATTGGAAGCACCTATATCCCAAATACTCGACTTTTGTTCATGACGTCCAATATCATTGTCAGCATCGTTGGGGCTGTCATGGTGCGTGAGGTTGACCCAGCCCATAAGTGGACTCGTGTCATGGGTTGTGCTCTTGGCATTGCCTTTACTGCTAATTTTCCCATGACCATGGCTATGGTATCGAGTAATTTCGCCGGTTTTACTAAGAAAACTACAGTTAGTGCTATGGTATGTTGCTCCCGGTCACATTTGTCCCTCCCCTCAGTACGCTGACTTGATTCAGGTCTTTGTCGCATATTGTGCTGGAAATATCATCGGTCCCCATCTGTTCTTCCCTTCCGAGGCCCCTGGCTATAAGTCGGGATTCTTAGCTGTTATGATCTGCTTGGCAGTTTCTGCTGTTCTCTGCATTGCCCTGCGGTTCTATCTCATATGGGAGAACAAGAAGCGGGACGATGCGGAAGATGCTATAGAGGTACCAGTGGAAGGGATTAATCTTAGCGACAAGACAGATGGACAGATCCCTCAGTTCCGCTATATCTATTAGTTGGACTCTAGACTATAGGCAGAATTATATAAATGCACTATGTCCAAGCCAGCTGAAAGGGATGCCAATCTGTTATATGTTGATGGAATTTCCGTTCCTGGATGAGCTATTTGGTCAGATATCTTTTAGTAATAATTGTTTTCTGCAGTCAGATACCGAGCTATTGGGTTTAGTGCTAAGCACTACTGCAGACGAAGATAATCAAGAGATGTGCTATGATAACTGGCTGGTGGCTTGCGCCATAAAAGAGGTCAGGTGGTCTGTGTCACAAGGTCTAGAACAGTCTCTATGCATCGGCTCATTATCTCTGCTTTCATCACCGAAATATAAGACTCACTTATGCCACTCAGTTTGACAGGATACAGGCGCTAAAGATTTCTCAATAACTCTCATTTATCACCTGTGTTTGCAGCCTTAAGCCTGACCGTATAGGTGGCAGTCAAACTATATAGTTTTAATAACTCAAGAGCCCATAATGTACCGTCTTGCCTCTTATTCCTTATTTCTGGTGCTCTGCGTTGTCTCCCTTTGCATTTTAAGCGCAACCGCTTTACCTGAAGGCTGTGGTGGATCTTTGGGTATTGTCAGTATCACTTCAGCACATATCCAGGGGCTCAGGTGGACCTGTTCGAACATCGACCCAAGCTCTGTGCCGGGGAGCGGTGACAACCTGCTACTCTCACATTCTACTCAAAGTGATGTGAAGAAATGCGGAACATATTGCGGTAATCACTTCTTGCCCGGCGACGTCATGGCAGCTTTCTGGTACCCGTATAACTCGATGTGCCAGTGTTGGAACATTGGATTATTCAAGGGCAGCTTTACTGCAGCTCGGCATAAAACCTCCAACATCACCCTCGTCGACTTTTACGATAGGCCGCCCAGCCCTGCGGTCAAATTTGGTGTCTTTACCTGCCCAGCTGGTGCGTATAGCGCCAAAATGTCGACTTACGGTTCTTGCGGCCCTTTGATTGTCACCCCTGCCAGTGCTCCTTTGGTTAAAGGCACATCAGCCTTGCTTACTTGTAGGAGCGTCAAGGCAGAGTATGCAATCCAGAATAGTAAAGGGACCTTTGATTGCTACAAGGGACTGTCGAAAGCCAAGTACCAATATCACTACTCGTCGAAGCTCACTCTATACGACCTTGTTGACTTTCCAGCACCTAAGTCAAAGAAATAGTGAGCCAAATTGGCACTTCGATTGAGCTTGAATCAACAAGTGGAAGAGGGAACAGGTTATGGAGGCGCTCTCTACTGTTTTCTACCTTAATCTGCAGTTTTCCCCAAACCAGAAGCGAGGCGAAGCTAGAGATGCCATAGAGGTATTGTTAGAAAGGATTAACCTTGGAGAAGACAGATTGAGGGATGGCTAGTTCAATCACGTACACTAGTTGGACTGTTGACTCCGGGGGGTAGTATACAAATATGGGCCTGTGTCTTATTAGGCTAAAGTGATGCATGGTAAGAAAGGGCCTTTATCCTAGATAATCAATATCCAGATTAGTTTTTAACGCATTTTCTGTTATAAACCCTAACTACTGAGTATGGATATTAGCTATCATTGGCCTGAGATTTTACTCCAGTATGAGCCCCTAGCTACTGAGCTATTTGCTGTCTTGCTTGTCACTGTACACTTTGACGAACATCCTCCTTAGCCCATCCATATCACAAAACTCGATGACCTTTGTGACCTTTAAGCCATCCTCATTGAAGCCCAAGACCCATGAATGCTCTATGACGTCTTCTTCGCCATTTTTGTATTTCATGCCCGTCACTGTCGTTGCCGCTGACTTGCGCGACTCGGTATCGACAGTCATGTCAGAGATCTCGCTATAGGTAACCACATATTTCTTGAGGTCGAGCGCCATGGCGGCTTCGTAGTCGGCGTTACTCAAGCCATCTTCCGGAGGCGATCCGAATAGCTGAAGAACACCGGCTGGCTTGAAGTATCTTTTGCAAGAGTCGGTGACATCACGGTTGATGATGGCTGGGTCGTTTTGTTCTCCGGCTTCTTTGTAAGCACCTAAGAACTGTCTCGTCGTGTTCTCAATGGCCTCTCTGAGTTCTTGCTGTGATTTCATGCTTGCGGTGATAAATCTTGATGTCTCATGCAAGTTTTGACTGCTGTGAGAAGTTTTGATCACAATTACGGCCCTCGTTTGTGTATTTATATGCATTCCTTGCTTACAATCCTCCAAGTCGTAAGCCGTCAGCTGACGCGATCCTTAGGCTATTAAAGTCTAGTAAGTATCTTTGTAGCCGGTGTAGGGTTGCCTGATACTCTCTTGTGTCTTGATTAGTATGGGATTGCTTTGTAACTGCATTGGTTCATGCTGCCTTCCACGCTGCCCAGGCTTAGATCTTGTTGATGAAATACGTCTTTTCCTTGACCCTAAAGGCAGAATTTTGATCGCACTAGTTGCCGCTCTGTGTTTTAAAATACCAAGAATGTTAGACAGAAGAGTCTTGTGTTCTGGAAGTACTATAAGCTAAAAGTTTATTGAGTTCAAGGAGAGGAAAACGACAAAAGCTTTGTCTAAAATTGGACATGCCGAGGCATATAGGAGGGTACGTCTATCTATAGACCGCTTTACGAATGTTGCATGAAGCGGCGGAAAGATACTCCGAGTCACGGCAGGTAATCTCAAGTGCCGGAAGCGGCCGCTCGCTCAAATAACCTTGCTCTACAAGGCAGACATAAGGATAAAATAACCTCCAAAGAGCCCCATCTAAGCCCTACAAACTCGTCACCCCGGCAGACGCATTCAGAAGGTGGTTACTGTGAAATTGGGTCGCTCCAGGTAGTGCTCACCCAAAGATCAGGGCGGGCTGTGCGCACAAAGTCCACGACCCCACCTCCAGGGGCAAGCCTCTTTACCTCTTTCGTCGTAGATCGCGAAAGGCCCCGGCCCTTCCAACGAAATTGTCACTTTCTCCCTGCTCAACTCTCAACATCCCTCATGACTCACGTTATGTAACGGGAGACGTTACCTGGAATGAAGGGCCTGTGCTTGTGTTTATCATATACTAGGCCTTGCACGCCCGCTTAACACCACGTGGGGGATCGTCGTCCTTGATAGCTGAGCTGATCTCACGCCAGAATGTCAGACTTTGGTGAGAAGGTGAAATGGAAGAGGGCGAGGGCGCCCAAGGTGAGATCTGGCTGTAGAACTTGGTGAGTCGACCACTCAGACATTTCTTATTATGTGCTAATTGACGTAGCAAGTTTGTAGCCTATTATAACACATTGAGCTGAGACTTTGCTGACCGTAGTTAGAATCCGGCATCTCAAATGCGATGAACGAAAACCCACGTGTTTCAGATGTGAAAAGGACAAGCGGACGTGCGACGGCTACATCGCTCCCCCAGAAACCAGACCAAAGGGAAAATCTCTCGCCCTCCACAGAAAACAGTATGACCTCATGTCCCGCCGCCTCGCGACAGCCTCAAAGCTTCTCGTCCCAGCAGCTCTATCACCAGAGACATTCGGTTCAACGATAGAGTTGGACCTCCGCCACCACTTCCGCACGTACACGGTATCAGAACTCGCGAGCTCACTTAACGCGATGAGTTTCTGGCACGCATATGCATTACCGCTCAGCCAGACTTCAAAACCCGTCAAGGCTGCTATTGGGGCGTTGGGAGGGGCGCACAAGGCTTTCAAGCTTCAGACCCAGACTGACTCGCTAACGCAATCCCTTGCTCGATCTTACGAAATCGCATCTATTCAGCAGTATAACAATGCTATTCGAGTAATGCAAGAGTATATGAACTCACCTGACAAAGACTTTCAGGTTATTCTAACATGTTGTTTGATATTTATCTGCACAGAGAGTCTTTACGGTCGTTACAAGAACGTCACGCGGCATCTGGAAGCTGCTTTCTCTCTGCTAAACGCCTGTGATCGATGGGATCTGGCGAAATTTATGGAAAACATTGGCCCTTCATTATGCGGCCTGGCCTCTGATCTTTTCTTCTACGTGGGGGACAACCATTCTCCCAAGCTTGTCTCGGAGATTACGGAATGGGCTGATAAGCAGGACCCGATTGATCTGGAAGTACCGGGCGAACCTTTTACTTCTGCCCAAGCTGCAGCTGCTGCACTGACACACGTCGAGACGCTTTGCGATGTGGAGATGTACGCCGAATGCCCAGACTGCTCAGATAGGGAGCTGTGCGGCGATGGTGGGGTTTCATGCGCACGACGAGATAAAGAGCTGGTCTCAGAAGCGTTCTACCATCATTGGAGCGCACGATATCAAGCTTTCAAAAAGACATTCGATCCGTCCAAGGCCTCAGAGTCAGAGCTGTTTCGATTCAAAGTACTCGAGTGCGAAGAGACGACGTGGCAGGCGACTTTCAAGCTCAACCACATCGACGACGACCTCGAAACAGCGGACTGTATCGAGATACTGAAGAAGGCGGAAGAGGTCATCAAGATAACGCAAAGCGACAAGGGTCAGATCTTTACATTCCAGGCGAATCTGGTCCCACCAATATCCTACGTTATAATATCATGCCAGGACACGAGCGTGCAATGGGAGGCGGTGAGGCTTCTTAGGTGTATGGGGAGACGGGAGGGCGTTTGGGATAGTAGGAGGATGGCGGATATTTACACGAATATGATTAACGCAAAAGCACAGAAGTTACTGACGTGGGAGGAAATTCCGGCTGATGTACCGCAATTGACTGAGCTTCTTGGGTCGCTGAAGATGTGAGGGCGTTATTACAACAGCAATAGATATAGTTAAAACAATAGACTTGTTCACTAGATCACCAATGCCGCCACAACATTGCCAAATAATCTCGTTCAGCGACTTCAGGCCGACTATTTGACCACGGGCAGTATTGATCGGGCAGTGGAAGAGACGGCTTTACTTCTATTGAAGCCAAAGGAGTGCAGACTTAGATCACCAATAGATTAGCACTGCTGTAGCAGGCAGCTGTTACATAATGATTACACAAGGACTGGTAAAGTTAACAAGTATGAAAATTCAAGTCTATCAAATATTACAAATAAATTCTCGCTATCACATGAGAGCAAACAAAGCAGCAGTCCCGACACCAGCCGAGACAAACCAGCTTGGACCAAGCCTGGCTCCAGCTGCGTTATCAGCCGCCTCCACCGTCGCATTTCCTCCAATGATATACTCAGGCTCATAGCTCTTAACAGCAGTGTCATTAGTCTTTCCATCCCAGCAGTACCTATCGAAGCAGGTCTTGCATGCATCAGGGACAGTCTCATTAGCCTTCCACCAACTTCTGCTCATGACCGCACATACCACGCAAGTCGGCCACTCCTTATCAATGGTAGCGTTACCCTGAGTAGCTCCGTTGAGAGCATTGAGGATGATGTTATCGCGCTCGGTAGTGGTATATGACATGTCGAAGGTGGAGACGTTGCTGTGGTAGGTGTAGGGTGCGTTGGGGATGTAGAAGATCAGCGGAGGTGGAACTTCGCCGTCTGAAAGAGTGAAGTTGTTGGCGTCGCAGCCGAAGAGCGTGGGGCGCTGGTTCAACTTCTCGTTGATAAAGGTCTCGGCTGATGGGACAGAGGGGAATTGTGTGCCGTTGCCAATGGTGGAACCAACACGGTCGTATGTAGCACGGAGAGCAGTACCGTTGGGCCAGTTGTTCGTATCAGCAGACGAATCAATGGCAAAAATGATGTCGACGCCACGAACGGGCTGGATCAACGGGTGAAGAGGGATGTTCTGCAGATCCTCTCCACCATCTACAAGAGTCAACTGGCGATTCTTGGAATTGACGCTCTTATCGGTAGGGTTCCATCCGAAGAAGGGGTTAGGCGTATAATCAGCGATATCCTCATCCTCCTGATCCAAGCCGACCAAGACGCCTTCGATGGCTTTGACAACAATATCTGGGATGTCATTCTCTTTGCCGACCTTTGTGACGTTATGGAAAAGGAACTGGTTGAACAGTGAAGAGGATGTTCCCATAACAAAGCCGATCTGATCAAAGCCTCGAACACATTCACCCTTGGAGTTGATAGTTCCGTTGGTGAAGTTGGAGGCGAGATACTCGGTAGGCACGAAGCCAAAAGTTGTAGGATCCCATGTTCCAAACTCGTATGGGTTGAACTCGTATATAGTGGCGTTCAAGGAGATGACGCGCTCGCCCGGAGCACGACCATCTGCAACGAGGATGGGGAACGGCGTGTCTGCGTCCTTGAAGTTGGAGGTATCGGCAATGGAAGAGAAAGTATACGAAGGTCCACCCTCAGGCGCATCAACAAGCTGATACGACAATGCGCGACCCCACCAATCAGTGATCGTAATATTCCAGCCCTTGTCCTTGTCGTCCACGGCATCCTTCATCTCATCCCAGTACTCGGCAGTGTTGAGAAGACTGATACCAGAGCTCTTGGGACCCTTGAAGATGGAGCGGTCAAAACGCCAGACTTTGTCGCCGGACTGCAAATCTGGGACTGTGGAGAAGTTGTTGGCGAAGATGGAGCCCACGAGCCAGCCACCGCCAGAGAGACCAGCTAGATACGTTGCAGACTGGAGGAGGCCGCTGATGGGGCCGGTCTTGTTGTTGCGCGAATCAGCAGCTGAGAGGAATCCTGCACCGTTCATCAAAGCGCGATAACCACCGCCCGACGCGGCGATGGCGATGTTGGGAAGACCAGTCGCATTGTTCTTATGCTTCTCAACGAAGCTCTCGGCATCGAAGCCAGAAATGTTGGCTCGCGACAAGAAAGTCTTGAGGTCATCGATGGTGTTGTTTCTGCGCTTTCGAACCCATGATTCTTCTTCACTGGATAGTCCATCGGCGAGACGAACTTTCGGGCGCGTTGAAGGGCAGTCGACTACTTTCGGGGAATATCCACCACTCGGAGAATTTGGTAGGGCTCTGATCTCGACTGAATTGGCCCTAGGGATCAAAGCCGTGTCTTCCGGAGCAGCAATTGCTGCGCTGAGCCAGAGCGAGAGGGCCACGAAGCCGAGCATCCTGACTAAGAAATGGCTGTATAAGAAATAAAGATGAATCGAAAGAAGATGGGAAACTAACAAAAAGTCACCAAGGGCGAGTGCCAGATAAATAAGTTGAGTTAAGCCCTTCGATCAAGGGGCGCAATTTACGGGATAGCCAACGGGTATGATCTCACTGGGTCTAAGCACATGCTAGAGTTTTATGGTGATTAGTGCTTTGACTGCTTGCAGGGACTGACGCGTCTTCAGTGGCTAGTGCGTTCCCTGTAGACAGCGATAAAAAAGGTTGAGATCCACTGACGGCTTCTTCGGCCGAGAGAGTTTCGGTTTCTTTGGGAGCCCGATTGTGGAGGCTGTGTCTCAGCTCGGAACATTCGGCACGAGCTAAGCCACAGAGGGATATGACGTTGCGATGCCAGCGAATACAGAAGTAGAGAGAAAGCCAGGGCTGATGGAGAGGTGAGGGGCTCTAAAACCAATGGCCACGGGGCTGATGGGTTCAGAGAACAGGTGAGAGGATGTAGTTTACTGCTGAACAGGGCCGAGTGCATGGGAGGAGGGCACTTGTTCACTTGGAGATGTACTCCGAGTGATGATCTGTTGAACGAGAATGGGACTTTGGTATCCCCGTATCAGAGTGGAGAGCGCACTTCAAGCGCGGAAGTAAACGATGTCAGTGTATACGCGGGAAACAACTTGATAGGCTCCGACGATGACAGTGGATCATGCCCAATTTAGCTGATCTTACCCTACAAAACGGAAATTGCCATTTGTAACAAGCCCGCTAACGTTGGACATGAATAGGGCTGACATGATATTGCAACAGCTGATGGGTTCAATTAAGCAGAGATAAGAACTGAATACAGAAGCACAAAATTAGAAAGACTAGATACAAAGACAAAGACAAAGGGGAATTTCCGGTTGCGGCCGGTTCCGAAGGTAAGCAAGCTTGATCGTCACTCTCTTCTGGCGCCACTCCAACTTCATGTCGACTCGTTATTTTTTTGTTGGGTTGTCTTCCCTTAGTCTATCCTCCATGAATCCAAACACATAATCGCATAACCAAGCACCATCTCATTCGTAGTAGCATGCTCAAAGTGTCTTGACAGAACCCTTCTTGCTGCTCAGAAAGTCTCGAAGCGCAAACTTGCTGCTTGCAGTCTTCGCGGGAACTGACTTGGGAGCCTTGGCAGGAGTGTCAACGAGGAGAGGGAAAAACTTGTGCACAGCCTGCCTGGCGTCATGAAGACAGACAGGACCAATCTTCTGAATGACATTCTTGATGAAGTCAAAGATGTTATCAGCCGGGGGAAGCTCAGCATCGAGAGGAATGACTTTGAGAGCCTGAAGCTTCTCTCGGGGGAGGGTATAGAGGGCCTGGTAAGCAGCATCGGCCATGATGGCGCGTTGGACGAGGACACGAGTGGCTTCAATGTCGCCGGCTGAGGGGGCAGGGCCCTTGTACTTGGTGAGAAGCTTGGGCGTGTTCACATCAACAGCGGCGGCTCCAGCTTGACAGACGATTTGCTCAACAGCGGAAACAGCACTGCGGAGGGCAGGACCAAGAGAGGAGAAGACATCCTCGCGACCTGCGAGAGGAAGAGTAGGTTCAAAAAGACCCTTGACAAAACCTTTGGTTGCATCAATGACGGGAAACTGTCGAATACCCAGGTTTCGGCGGTTCAGGGCCTTGGAGGTACTGACAATACCAGCAGCCTCATCTTCCTGATGGTACTCGACGATGCAGCGAGCAGCCTCAGCAAGGTACGGTGCAAGAAGTTCAGAAAGCTTCTCGACCTGTGGCGCATGTGCGGTCCAGTTATCTTTCATCGCTGCGATGATCTCATCAAGCTCGGTGGACTGCTCGATGGCGAAAACAGCCTGGAGAGATGCCTCAGCGAGGAGGGCACGTTCAGAGACACCGGAGAGCTTGGTTGCTTTGCCGCTGGAGATGGTCTCTGCGCCGACGACGTGGCTGACGAGAGAGCCAGCGGCGACACTGACGAATTGGCCGACATCGTCGATCAGTGAGGACTCGATGTCGAGGGTCTTGGTGTCAATTTGGGAGACGGTCTTGAGGGTTTCGTAGAAGGGATCAACATCGTCGGAAACAGAAGTATCCGGTGTGTTGTCGATCTTGATATCAACGTAGTCGGTTTCGGGAACAGACTCGGGGATTGGTTCAGCTGCTGGAGCCGGAATCGCAAGCTGAGGCTCCTCGACTGCGGGCTCGACGCAGACGGGAGCGGGAGCATCAGTCTGTGTGACCTCAGGCTCAGGCTCGGGTTGAGCGATGGGGGCCTCGTGGGCGCTGCAGAAGGTGCAAACAGTGACGGGCACTGGGGCGGGTTCATCTACAGATACCAACTCGTTAGTAAATGAAGACAGTAAAGCAATTTGGCCAAACATACCTCGAACCGGAGCACTCAAAGTAAAAGGTTGCCCAACCTGAATAAAAGCAATATCTCGCGAGCGCCTCTCCGAACCCTCAGCCCAGTCTGCGGAGAAAACAACACGCTGACCATTTCGAGGCTGGATGTCACGTCCACGATATCCAATGTAGCACTTGACCTGCGTAGCAGCACCAAGCTGATACTCCGCATCGTAGACGGCTTCACTCCCTGCGACGACGAGGTCAGGGCTGACAAGGAGTCCGGTGCTGATCTTCCAGATGGAGTAGCCAGTCAATTTGTTGGCGAAACGCGCTTCGATCTTGACGATCGCTGGGGATAGTGAGTTTTAGTAGTTTGATGCAAGAGGATTACTTACAGCGAGACATTCCTGCGTCGGGAGAGATGGTAGCATCAGGAAGAGTGAGTCCAGTCTTCTCAATGATGGGGCCCTGGAAGTCAGTGGAGGAGAAGTCAGTGGCAGAGAAACCGGTGGAGTTAAACTCGGATGAGGTAACTGCGACATCAGCCTCTGGCTGGTCGAGGGTCCATGCAGCCGGGCGGCTGGAGGCGTTGAAGGTAGAGCACATAGTAGAAAGTGTGATGAGATGTGAATATTAAGTGATAGTGAGAGAGGCGATGAGTGAAAGGGAGTGATGCAGAATGGTTGAGAGGGAAACAATCAAGATCTTATACCTCAGAACTCGGCCCGTAGAGGTCTTTCTTCTATCTCAGAAAGAATATTTTTCCATTTCATAGGAACCTTTTCTCCACAAGTTCCTTTCTCTCAAACTTGCTTTACCATTTCCAGTATTCATTTCCGAAGTTTCTTCTTCAGCAGCGCCGAATCCAATCAACTATCCATAAAGAGAGGTTCATGAGATCTAGATGCAAATATTTGGTCTTCAGGGTGGTGGAGAATGTTTCAGCCTGCGACTCAATATTCATGCAGGCTGTGTCACAACACGAGGCTATGTGATATTGAGTGAACATGCAGGCGGCTATCGGACGCCTGCAGATGCGGGCGCCTACTAAACTTTGTTGTTACTGAGAACCTTGGACTCGGCTAGCTTGGCTTCGTTTTTGTATGCAAGATCCACGTTGATGCGCTTTTGGGGAGAGCTGAAATGCACCAGAAAGGGGATGAGATCCGTTGCCACATACATACCTTGCCGCCATTGTCCACGGAGCCTTGGATTTCGTAACCGCCACTAGCACATGCGACGAGACCTCTCAATCAATTGTGCTATTTTCTGAAAGTCTTCTTAAGACTATGTTGAATTCCGATAGAGTGTTGATATCAGTTCAGCACAGCAAGCAAAGCAGGGTTGGTTGGGCCTTCGACTTGGAATGTACGACTAGTAGGACTGTGTAAAAGCCGAGTAATACTCCTTACATGGCTACGATAATAGTCGCAACACATGCAAGTATGCCGAGTGACTAAAAGTATACCAAGGATATGTTCTGAGGGGCATCAGATATATTTGTTTGAAGGTCATGACCCGATGAGGCTTCAGCCGAAAGCAGCTACAAAAGATTATTTTGTCCTTACAATTTAACCTCAAATTCATGCTATCCTGGCTGAGTCCCATTCCATTTATGTCATTGTTCTAATTCAGGACTGTTATATCAGCTAGCCCGAACGTGTAATAAGGGGATCATTCTGCGACCTGTGACGTGATCACTTCCGTAGCATTATTCACATGAACATAATGGTGTTGCGATTCCTGTCCCAATCCTTGCGATATGTCTCATCGCAGCCAGCCTTTATTCAAGAGCTGTTCCGGATATCAGCGTGTTAAATCATGTCTTTACAGGAAACATCGTCTCAGCCTCACACGAAGCGGGGAAGTCTTGGTTCGAAAGAAGTAATAAAGGCTACTTAACAGCCAGCCACAGCCATCCATCCACGACAATTAAGAAATAATATTGTCCAAGCCTCAGCATACCAATAGTAGAGCCCCTGCATATGCGTCATGTGAATAACCGTCGTGGCTGCATGAAACGGGTGATATCGCAGTTATCGTTAATAGTTCATCTGCCCAGACACGCCATAACCAATTCGTGCACGGTGTGATTTCCTGAGGATTAGGGCTGGCCGAGACATGCATGGGCCTAGACCACTAGTCTAGTTCAATAGCGCCCCGATGTGATTGCGTGTGGCGAGCTGTGCAGCTCAGCTAGCCTCGTTATTCCAGAAGGGCACATGGCGGTTGAAATCGAGGGAGTCAAGGGAGGTTATGGTCCGATCAAAGACCGACCAGAAGTGATCAGGCCGCCCGTTCAACTGCTCACTGCACGTGTTTACCAGCCTTGATTGACGGGAGAATGCACAAAGCACGGACCTTGATGTTGTATGTGAGTGCTCACTAGCGTTTATCGATCCTCAATAGCTCGGGAATTAGAGACACTATTGATCAGCGCTCTTCTGAATCAGTGCGATGACAATTGATGATGAATCTAGAGCTTCTTTTCAGGTGCGCCCACGATAAATAGTATTGGGATGAGAGGCAGAACTAGCTCTTCAGCCTAGACACTTGGAGTATTTAAACAACAAAACCTTCCACGTATTCCAATATTTGGATCACTATCATTCAGCATCTTCCCTTAGAAATATTAAACCACCTTTCTCAATCATGTCTATCCCTACCAAAGGAGATCAACTCTCTGTGCCCGCCTACACCGCGGAGGCCGAGCAGAACGCAGTTGAGATCTCATGGTCCCAGATGTTCCGCACTCGCAGCGCCCGTTACTACATCGTCAACGCCCAGAACCAATCCAAGGGCAATGCCAATGTCTTGATGTACATCCAGGACCGCTTCTACAAGGATTCTAACAGCAATGAGTACATTGGAAAGCTTCCTGGTGCTCGACAGGATGGCAGTAAGTACTTAAAGAGACAGCTAACTGGCTGAACAATAACTGACATCTACATTAGGCAACTGGATTGTGAGCACCAATGATCGTTTCCAGTATGGCCAGAAGAACAAGAATGGCGATGGACGCTGGGTTGCTCTTCATGATAAGGATAACAAGCCTTACCAGGTATGCATACTATTGGGAGTCTTTATATAACTTCTGCTGACTTTTGAAGCACCGGTTCATGATTGTCACTATTCAGGGCAAGCTTTCAGAGGCTGCCAAGAACTTGGCCAAGTCTTTTGGTGCTGGAGAGATTGCTGAGCAGGTCTCGAAGATCGGTGGTGGCTACATCGGTGACTACCTTCACACCTTCTGATCTCCCGGTGGTGCAGGGCGTCACGTCCCCCAGTCGTGATATGTTAAGTGGCTCTTGTATAGCTCAGTTGTGTCAAACTGAATTCATTAGAGTTATTCAATGTGCATTTCTGTTCATACGCTTGACCTCGGTAATTTACAGTTAACTTGACTCTTATACTTTATGTATAAACAGAGAAGAGGTGTAGTAAAATGGTCAGTATTTTAAGCATTAAAAGCTGCGTAACTACTTAACGAGCAACATTTATACATAGAGGGCACAAACGAATACCTTTGAGCTCTTTGGTTTAGTTATTCCTACCCAACAAGCACCAGCAGGATGATCATCAGGTCTTGCTTTCTGTAGTTGCAAATAATCTGCACCGAGACATCTTGACATTGAAAACATAGAACTAATCAATTGAAACAAGCTTAAGATAGTTTAGGCAAACTGAGTAGTCTCTCAGACCAAGTACTCATCTCTTAGGGTGGTCGGTTGTTCGTAGTCGCGTGACGCTTCGCGATTCGGTGATAGATGCACCAAATTCAGCCGAGGCTAAATTTACCGCCGCAATTTACCCATGGCAAACAGTCGCTACTCGTTTAGGAAGGGAAATGGCTATAATGAAACCTTTATGACTTTGACTATTTAAAGATATAACTATAGTCTCTATTATTTATCTACTGCATTGCTACACCACTGACAATTCCTTTCCAGCATTTTTACCTGCACATCCTCACTATGATCTTCACCTCCAGATATGAGATTCCTATTCCTGAGGTTGACCTACTCACGTATATATTCGGTATGCACTTTCTCTTTGAGTTTGAGATCCAGCTTTTTCTAATGCCATCCAAGATTTATCATCGGAGGAGTCGCAATTAGCATCTACGGATAAACCTGTATACGTTGAGGCTCATGACCGAACTCAGCAAGTGAACAAAGCACAGCTCAAGCATATGGTTCAATCCATAGCTGCTGGATTGAGACATAAATTTAACATAAGAGACGGCGATGTTGTCTTGGGGTTTTGTGAGAATTCTGTCAGTTACTTTAACCGTTGCATCATTCCCTTGGCTAATCATTGTAGATCCTCTACCCGGCAGTAATCTTTGCCTCAATTGCCGCCGGGGGCGTCTTCACTGGAGCTAATCCGACATACACCTATTCTGGTAAGTCGTGAGCAGTCACGCGGCCATAGTGTTCTCGAAGAATCCGACCTTGGCTAACCAAATATAGAACTCGTCAATCAACTCACAGTCTCGGGTGCCAAATGTATCGTGACCGACAGCCCCCGCCTTGAGATGGCCAAGAAAGCCGCAAAGGCTGTAGGCTTACCACCCAATTCATTTGTCCTTATCGACTCCAAGGATAACAGCTCCGTCGGTGGCGTGTCATCCTTTCAAAGCTTGTTAGGTTACGGAACGTACTCTTGGAAGAGAATTTCAGACCCCAAACTCCTTGCTGATAAGTATGATGCCAACGAAGCTTCTACGAAGCCAACGGGCACTGACATATATCGCAGGCCAGCAGTTCTCAACTTCAGCAGTGGCACGACCGGCCTCCCGAAAGCTTGTGAGGTTACCCATCGCAACTTGGTCGCCAACGCGGAGCAGAATCTACACCTCGACCGCGTTGCGAGGAAGCGAAAGAATGACACAACCTTTGCAGCTAACGACGTCCACTGCGCCTTTCTCCCATTCTACCATGCTAGTAAGTCACTCCAATTACTCGAAGCTCGTTACATAAGCTGACTGCTGAACTCAGTGGGTCTTGTTACCTTTTGTATCATGAATGTGAAACGAGGCTGTACCACCGTCGTATTACCAAAGTTCGATCTCAAGTCGTTTCTTAGCACTATCCAAGACTTCAAAGTGACTTCCTTGGTCTTCGCGCCCCCGGTGGTATCTATGCTCGTCAAGAGTCCTCTTGTTTCTCAGTATGATCTCTCCAGCGTCAAGTTCCTTGTCTGTGGAGCAGCACCTCTTCAGGCGGATGTCGAAAAGCGACTTGAGGCACTCTTCAGCAGGACAGGTGCCCGTAGCCGTCAAGGATGGGGAATGAGTGAGGCCACCATGTCGATTTCGATCTTTGGACCTGATGAGTTTGATCCATCTCATGGAAGCGTTGGATACCTGGTGCCCAACATGCAGCTCCAGATTATTGATGAGAATGGCAAAGCTCTTGGTTTTGATGAGGAGGGTGAGGCTATCCTTGCCGGACCCAATGTGTTCAAGGGTTACTACAAGAACCCTGCTGCTACCAAGGAGACCTTCACTGCCGATGGCTGGCTCAAGACCGGGGACATTGTCAATATTGATAAGACTGGGTTAATCACTATCGTTGACCGCAAAAAGGTATGTGTCGGGCAGGAAACTTGCACACGATGCGCGCTGACAGCGAATACCAGGAACTCATCAAAGTCAAGGGATTCCAGGTCGCGCCATCAGAACTAGAAGGTCATCTTTTAGAACACGACGGTGTCTTAGACTGCGCAGTCATTCGGGTTCTACGGTATGTAAACACCCTTCATCACAACGAAACTCCACTAACGTGTAATTAACAGAGATGGACACGAACATCCTCAGGCTCACATCGTGCGAAAGAAGCCAGACGCAACAGCCGAGTCTATCCTCTCATTCATGGACAAGCGTCTATCGCCCATCAAGCGAATCACAGGCGGCATTGTATTCACCGACGCCATTCCAAAATCCCCGTCTGGCAAGATTCTTCGACGCTTGATCAAAGATGGCTTCGCTAGCAAGGACCCTAGTCCTCGTCTATAATCGAATTCGCGGGGGGAACTTGTCCTGATTAGGATATTTTCGGTGGAAATTTCACCCTCGGCAGAAATTTTGAGCCGGCGGGGAATGGTTGATTGGCCTGGTGACACTAACTGCAGGTCGCCATGATTGAAGGTTGTACTGATCAGCAATTTGTACCTTTTTGTTTTGAGAGACAGCCCGAGGATTCCGGCCGGTGGTGGAGTGTATTTTTGAGCTAGTGATATTCCGCCAGCGTTTACTGGTCCAAGACGGCATCTTCTGCATCAACAAGAGCTATTTCCATCCGATCAGGGGAACGGTTTGGCTTGATTCAGTTAGAGCAGCGCATTCATGTTCAAATATACTTTGCTTTCTTGCAGCCTGTTCGACTTCCCCAGATTTGACCCCGCGAAATGCTACCCCCGTTTAAACTCTCCCGCCAGCCGGTTCCTCTTCTCTGCATTACCCTGCTGAACCTTCATTATCACGTCTTCTACCAGAACACACATTACCAATTGCAACCCAACCATGCAGGAATCAGAGACCCCAAGGGCAGCGGCCTCGCGGCGGCGGTCCTCCAAAGCTTGTATGAGCTGTCGCGCCAGAAAGGTTCGCTGCGATGTTGTCCGTAACCCGCAAAGGTGTACAAACTGCACAATCGACGATACCGAATGCATCGTCATTGCCCGTAGGGCCAAATAGTGAGTTCTTCTGTCCCTCTAGTAGCACGGCGGGATTATTCACAAGAAAAGCCGCAAAAGACCATCCGTTCTAATGGAGAGGCCAAAGCCTGTGGTGTTCAGAAATAGCTTCCAACAGCAACAAACAAGCAGCAATACTGCGGTCGTGAGCCTAAAGTCTTCATTTGGTCTTGAACAAGGTGAAGCCTCTTCGGTCTCTGAGACTCGGTCGGATTCCACCCCGGAGAGCCCGTCAACCTGCTTTGAGAACGTTGAAGAAGTGACAGCAACGGGGTGTACTGAGAACGTGAGGCAGCAGTCGATAATTCCAGGCCAAGAACATCATGATCTTGAACCTCGCGCAGCCCCAGGTGGCACGATATCACGTCAAAGTGCAGCACCCAACACCAAATCACATATTACATACACCTATTACCCATTCCTCGCCCTCGACATGCCTGGCCTCGAACCCAGTGATGTTCATTATCTTGAGTCTCAGATGTGTCTGAGCGTTCCTACTCCAGACGTCCTGGATGATTTCATTCGAGAGTATTTTCTACACGTGCATCCCGGTCTTCCCCTACTGGACGAGGCCGACTTTTGGGCTGTTTACTCCGGTGATAAGGAGCCCTGCGGGGAGTCCACTATATCACTCTTTCTGTTCCAGGCAATGCTATTCGCTGCCTCCAGTGTGAGTTGCGCGAGGACTCTACCACCTGTAAGCTAGCTAACTCACAAAAGTTCGTCCCTTTCTCAACTTTGAAATACCTTGGTTTCACCTCAAGACATAATGCTGGAGAGAGATACTTTCGTCGCGCCAAGGTAAACCACACTGGCATCCAAGTCATCGATCTTTGAACCTGACTTCTCCATAGCTTCTACTAGACATCTGCTCCGGCAAAGACCTTGCTTCTAACGCACAGGGAGCGCTATTGCTGTCCTACTACGTCAGAGCAAGAGACCGAGCCAGGAACAACTCCATATTTCTTTCCACAGCTATTCAACTCGCGCAGGGTGCGGGGGCGGATCAGTACCACAAAAGACCAGACCAAGACTCTGCTACAACTAACAGGCTCAAGAGGCTCTGGTGGTGCTGCATAGTCCGTGATCGTATCTTGCCTCTCGGCGTTCGGAGACAGTTGCACATCGCTTCAATAAATTCGACTCTGGAGCACCTGACTGAGGACGACTTTAAGAAAGAGATTCAGGGATCTCAGGTATACCCACAGAGTACCAAGCGGAGTTTAGTACAGCTGTTTATCAGCCTTTGCGACTTGGCTATACCGTTTGCCAGTGTCGTTCAGACCGTTTATGGGATGGGCTTCTCCGCTGTAGATGCCATATCGCCAATAATTCAAAACCACAAACAGATTGAAGAGTCTATCAAGTTTTGCGAGATCAGTCTGAATGCCTGGTTTGATAAGGCGACCATCCAGTTCCCTACGCCTGCAGGGATCACAAGTCCCGAGAAGTCACTGGTTCTGTACACGAATCTGGTGTACATATACTATCAGTAAGTTTACACACTCCAGTCTAATACTGATTTCTGACCATGTCATTTTGCCAAGCTCCGCCCGTGTCGCGCTATATCAATATGAGGCATTCGTCGTCAGTCTTACTTCGCCAGGCGCCGGTATGGACGACAAGTTACACCAGACGCGGCTCCAACTAGAAGATGCTATACTGGGAATCACAGACAACCTGAAGGAGCTAGTTCAGCTCAAAGTGGCAAGGTTTCTTCCAATCAGCATGTAAGTCGAGACCCTTCCTCCGCCCCGGACGGGGCTGACACTTATCCAGCATTGCGTACGCAGCGCTGCCTCTGATGCTGCATGTTCTGGATGTCAAGCTTGCAAAGCTACCGTCACAGACAGCGCGGAAGCAGGGCAGACTCAATATATACATGGAAGCCATGAAAGGGCTGCAGAACCTTTACGATGGCGTCGATGCTGTCTGGACTTATATCCGCGCAGCCATTGATTCTGCCACTTCTCGGGCTGTGACTACACCTGATGCCAGCTGCAACAGCGCGCTTTGCCCTAAAGAGTTCGATTCTTTCCAGGCTGCGGATAACTGGGGTACCTTCCTATCACAGGAACCTATTCTCTACTTCCGCCTCTCAAGAACCATTGACCTGTCCTTGGCCGTTGGATCTTACGCGGAGGACTCTTCGCTCAGCCTATTGCTGGCCACAGTGCAGTTCTCGAGTCCGAGCCTTGTCTTGGCTGGTCTTGATGCTCCGCCAGAGAGCCAGACCTCTTCTGGTACCTGCGACAAAGCACTTATAGAGGAGGAAGGAACGACGGAGATTGATGATTTCTGTGCTATGAAATCTGACATATTTGACGAAATTGAAAATCTGGATGGATATGACCTGGATATGGAACATTTTCATACTCCTGAGTTTCTGGACATGTTTGAACTGAACTTGGAGGATGGATTGAATAGCGAGATATGAGGTTGGACTTGAATATCATGGAGCGTCTTGCCATTCCTTCGCATTAAAGAACTACTGTCTCCATAGAGAGCTAAATTATCGGCATTCTCTCGTGCTGGTCCACAGCAGATTCGTTGAGAAAAGCTAGTCAATCTACAGGATGACCCGCCAACATCGACACAGGGTCCGTTCGATGATGATATTCACCAAGTCCTTTGTGCTCATTTGAGCTCTAAGCTATAAATATTAACTAAAAGTAACGCTCCTAGCTCACAACTTGCGATGAAATTCACAAATATCCGTATTTGCGTTTACACAATGACGTTAGGTGGATCCAGGGGAATGCAATACAATGAGCTTGTGCTAACATTCGTCTATGCGGCGGTCCTGACGGTGTAAGTCCACCAAGCGCTACCAGAGAAGAATAAGTTTCAGGAATTGCATTCAACGGCGTTTGTGGACTGACAAGACTTCATATCCCAAATACAAACTTCAAAGCTTAGACCCAGCCGTCCTTCCATATTCCAATCTTGATGCCAACCCTGTATTATGTGAGTGCAGTTCTCATCGGATGATCTTCGCAGTTGCATTCCTTGCAATCTTTGATACTTACCATACACCTCCTCGAAGCTTCTTGTATCCTGCCACCTGGTTATCTACGAGTTCATGGATCTCACGGAGAGCTGCGCAAGCTTTGTTGCCTCGTCCCGCTCACCATACTTCAGGACAATGTATGCGGTTGGCAATTCGTTGTTATTGGGATCCAATGTATATGACACGGCGCAGTCGGTCACATCAGGGTGGGCTGATATGTACTGCTCCAGCTCAGAGGGACTGACTTGGAATCCGTTGTACTTGATGAGCTCCTTTGTTCGCCCTACAAGCTTGAAAGTACCCTGAGAAGAGATGGAAACAACGTCACCGGTATTGAACCAATCAACCTCAGGGAATGCTTGTTGGTTAGCGCTTTCGTTGTCGAGGTAGCCATTGGTGATGTTGAGTCCCCGAAGCCAGAGCTCCCCTGGCCCTCCGGTAGGTGCATCCTTGCGGTCTTCGGTGACAAGCCTTGCCTCCATCCCAGGGAGAAGAGTTCCAATTCCGTCTGGTGCCACAGGATCTGTCGTCCTGGTCGCTGTAATCCAGCAAGCCGCCTCAGTCATGCCGTACATGTTCAGAAGGGCCCATTTCCCGGGCCCAAAGTACTTCTCCGCTTCTTCTGCCGTGGCATTCCCGATACTTGGACTGACTCTCTTCACGCTAGAGAGATCGTAGGTCTTGTCGCGTTCATGAAGGAAAAGGTCTCGGGCCACAGGGGGCACAAGCTGGATCGTGGTAGGTCGTGTTCTCTGCGTCGTCTCCCAGAACTTTTCAGGTGAGCTCACGATTATGTGCTTCATGCCTGTCCAGGGGCCGAGAAAGAAGGGGACTGTCCCGTTGGCTAGGTGAATGAATGGTGTGATGGCAACAACAGATTCTTCCATAGTCCAACGCTCGGGGTCATGTGCAAATAGTTGATGCACATTAGCGATATAGTTAAGATGTGATATCTTGACTCCTTTTGGGAGGCCTGTCGTGCCTGACGACAAGTGAATACTGGCGAGCCGGCTTTCCGTGTTGTTGTAGTGCGGCACGGGTAGGATCTTGTCATAGCGGATGTTCTCGTAGAGGTCTCTGTAAGAAGAAGAAGAGTTTGGAGCCAATGCTACCAGTATTTGCGGCGTTTGAAACCCAGGATGCTTCTGCTTTGCTAAACCAACAGCCTCTTTGACTTTGGCGACGAGGGGTCCGTAGGCGATGATATACTCGGACTGTGTCAGTGAGAGCGCATGAGCAAAGTCTTGAACGGGTAGCTGATGATTAACCGGGCAGAAAACTCCACCAAGCCATAGGATGGCGTGAGCCGCTTCGATCAATGCCACGCAGTTCGGAAGAATGACGGTCCATCGGCTTTGATCTTTTGGCTGGTAGTATTCATGCAATGCGAATGCAATTGCTCCTGCGCTCTTCCGAAGTTCTCCAAGGGTAAGCTATCTCCCTTACACATCATCTTCGAAGACAATGTGGCTGTCAATCACTGGTGGCGATCTTGCACTGGAATGCAAAAGCTCCGTGAGGTTGAGATTGCGTGGGATTTCAACTTGGACAATGGATTTATAGATCGACATAGTGCTCCAAGAGAGATATGGAATCGGTAAGCAGTGTACAGGAGTATTTTGACGGTTGATGGTCTTGAGATGCCTTGAAGTATTAATATCATGGCATTCTGCTAGGTATTTATCACCCTGCAACTCCGGTAAATTCACTGGTCGGAAGCAGTATTACTATTCAACCGAGCTTCAGTCTTAGGAGTAGTAGAGGTACTACATTCCTGTACTGTCACCAAATCTATACATATCCTGCCATACAGAATGTATCAAGGAGCACTAAACAGAAACAGTATTATCATTGAACCGAGCTTTTGTCCCGGCTTCAGGTACATTCCCACTAACCTAGCACCTCACAAGGCGATCATTACAGGTGCAGCAAAACGCGGGGTTCTGTCATTTCGGCCCCAATTTTTCACCTCGGCTACTGATACTCTACTCTATATGGTAAGAGTGAAGCAATAAAAGAGACTTCACTTTTTGATAGTACAATAAATAGATATCAAATAACTTTACTAAGTCGATTAAACCTAAATAGCACTCAAATTGTCGTACTATCTGATCATGACTTTATCTGAACGATCCCAGCACATAGCTACAGAAATACGGGAAGATGGTGTCGCTATCATCTCATATAACCGTCAAGAAGTTGCAAATCCCATCAATACCGACACAATGAAGGTAATGCAATGACATGTATAGCTGAATTAACAACGCCCACAGAGATAAGACTGACAAACTGCGTCGCGATTCAGGAGCTCTTGGATGCTTACACGCGTCTCTTGACAGATGATAACGTTAAGGTACTTATTCAAACAGGCAAGGTGGGCTTCTTCAGCGCCGGTGCGTTCTATAGTTTTGTATCGTGACTTTGGTTATCATAAGATCTAACATTGCATCAAGGGATGGATTTATCGGGTCAGCAACAATCCTCTGCAAATACAAAGGGCCAGGCTCTACTTCAGTACGCGAGAGCTCCTTTCATCGCATGATTGCGAGCTAACATGCCCTTGCAGCAGCATGAACAAGCTTATGATTGATTGCGACCAAATTCTCATCGCCGCGGTCAACGGTCCTGGCGCGGGCTATGGTACTAGTAGTCTCGGGTTATTTGACCTGGTATATTCAGTTCCCGACGCATACTTCTTCACGCCCTTCGTGAAATGGGGGCTTGCCGCTGAAGCCAGCTCCAGCTTTGCCTTTGCCCACGCCCTTGGACGGCAAAAAGCATCTCATCTTATTCTTACAGGAGAAAGAATGACCGCCCAGGAGCTTGAATCCGCCGGCTTGATCAGCAAGATCTTCCCAGCTGACGGTTTCCTCGATGCGGTCCTTGGCATCGCACATAGGGTGGCTGAGCTTCCTCCGATTGCCTTGACGGCGAACAAGAGCTTGTTGACATCATACTCCAAGGAGCAGTTGCACCGAGCGACCGATTTGGAGTTGGAATTGTTTGCAAGGCTGGCTGCTGGGAGCGAGACGAAGGAAGCTGTGCAAAGGTTTGCTATCGAGCAAAAGGCGAAGACGCTGAGCTTGGCTATAAGAGGAAATCTATGAGCTGGAATAGCAACAGCTCCATCAGGGTTTTTTACCATATAAGCAAACATAGGCTTCAAATAGTCTTTTAAAGTCCCTTACCTAGAGACACTGGGCTATCATGTCTCATTGAAATATTCATTTAGATTATAAAATTAAGCAGTCAATGATCGACTCGGGCGGTTGATTGTAAAGGATGTAAGGTCATTAGGGCTCAAGTGAAGTATGACGCGGTAATTCCAATATTGAATGGGGTACAGGGTGACCAGGTCCACCATCACCACTCGGGTAGCGATAAGATAAGCGAGCAAGTGCGTCGAGTCAGATGTCAGACAAACCCCATACCTGCTTAGAAAGCTGACATGACCTTTAAAGATATCACTCAACCCTCGCTCCGCAAACAGTCAAGAAACCTGGGGCTCATTAAATCACGCGACAGATACTCCAATGCCCTAATGCGCTCCCCGATACGATTGCCTGCAAGTCGTAATGGTCGGTGTACCGACAAGTAAAGGATGTCGCTTATGTCTCCAGCGAAGCGTCAAGGTATGAAGAAGTATCACGGTTTTCCTTTCGCAGTGTCAAATCTAAGCTCAAGGACAGTGTGATGAGGAAAGGCCGAGCTGTGCCCAGTGCCGAAGAGGCGGGCGGACTTGTCCAGGCTATGTACGACAGATGAAATTTGTTGATGAAGGGCCTAAAGTCCGACGCTCAAGACGCAAAGCTCAGGCCTCTGTAACCCCATCAACAGAGAGAACGTCTAAGTTTGTAGCCCGGCATAGTAGGGATCTGCTTCATCTCCAAGAAACGAGCCGTGATGTTAGGCTCAGCCATCCAAGCAGCTTCAAGGCAGAGCGCGACCAAATCCTCTCTTCCTTCGTGTTAGCCATGTTTCCGCTTGGCTCCTGCTCTGCACAAATCTCATTTCTCGGCAGCTGGTTATGGCATCTCCCACCTCGCCTGGGCAGAAGTGTAGTTCTAGACCATGCTGCATTGTCAGTAGCCTGGGCTTATTTCGCAAAGCTATATGGAGATCCTATCGCACTGCGCAATGCAGAGATCTCGTATTCATGTGCCGTGAAAAGCCTGGCTGCTGCTATTGATGATGCCAAAGAGCAGCTTAGTTCGAATGTGCTCTGTGCGACTGTTCTCCTCGGGCACTTTGAGGTATTTCCCTATGCTTGATCTGGTCTTCTGAAGCTGACATGTAGAATTTAAAGACATTTGTCAATGTTGGTTATGCCTGGATAAGGCATGCTGGCGGCGCTGCTCGACTCATGGAGCTTCGGGGTGCTCAGCGGTGTTACGAGTCTGCTTTCGAGTACTCAATGTTTCTCGCATCTCGCGGAGCGATTGTCAGTCTGCCTTCTACAACCCACTACACAAACACTGACATCTTCTCAGATTTCTGAAGCTTTGACCTCTGGGAAGCCTTGCATTTTGGAGTCAGAAGGCTGGCAGAGCATCCCAGACGGCCTGATCGAGTTTCCTCTGTTGCCAGCGTCACCCGATATGTACCATCGGATCTTCGGCTTCTTTGCACTTATTCCAGGGCTGCAGAGTCGGATGAGCCTTTGTGACAGGGCTATCTCTGATGAAAGTCGAAACGCTCTCCTTTTAACGGCACGACAGCTTTGGCGAGACATGCAGCAGTGGTATCGTGAGTATATATCTCAAGATAACAAATTGAGAGAACCTCGTGGTGTATCCCCAGTATCAGAGGGCTACCCGTTCCATTCACGTTACGAATATCACGATGTCATGTCAGCCACTATTATTGTTGCATGTCATGCATATCTGATCGTTCTCAATCAATCAATCGCTCTCTTGGATACTTGCGATAGAGATGGCTCGGAGAACCAAGGCCTTGCAACCGCAATCTGTATGTCTGTGGATTACTGCCTGCATGCTGGATACTGCGGAACACAGACAATGAGGTTTGCGCTACCTATTGCTCACTCGGCTTTACCTCGCCACTATCATCAATGGGCCAAGAAATGGATGGACAAATTCGACGCAATAATGGAGGCCACAATGATTCAGCCACTGTATTCTTAATCCATCTTTACCTCCTCTGCAACAAGAGAGTTTTATAACTACCTAATATCCAGTAACTGCCTTCGGCCGGTAAGCCGACTCAAGTTTTGCAACCTCATCATCCGTCAAAGTGATGTTAGCAGCCAGCACCGCTTCATCAATGCGCTCCTTGCTGTTCAGGCCGATGATTGGATTGACTCCCTCATGCAAGCACCATGCAGTCGCGATTACCGCCATGGGAAGTCCTCTCGCCTTGGCCACCTCTTCAACTATATCAACAGTTGACTTGTCGGCTTCGTTCTCTCGATCGTAGAGCCGGCTGAGTGTTTGGTCATACTGTGTTCGCAATGAAGTCCTTTCGTCAAGGCCATTCCAGGGACGAGCAAGAACACCGCGTGCGTTGGGAGACCACTACAATTTACGTGAGCAAGACGATGTGGTTAGAGGTAGAGAGCAGGACTTACGGGAATACATCCGACTCCTGCGTCTTTGCAGTATGGCATCATCTCCCGTTCTTCCTCTCGGTAGAGAAGGTTATAATAGTTCTGCATTGAAATGAACTTATGCCAGCCATTTCGCTCAGCCACATTTTGCAAGGCCTGAAACTCCCAAGCGGGCATCTTTGGTCACCAAGGTTAGTCACCATGATGTCAATGGAGAAATTACTGAGAGTTGACTCACAGAGCTAGCCCCGATATACCGTGCCAAACCAAGTTCCACCACGTCGTTCAGAGCTCTCATGATCTCCTCCCGCGGAACATCTTGATCTATACGCTGGATCTGCAGCACATCAATGTAAGTGCCCAGCCTCTTGACACTAGCTTGCACTGCATCAAAAATATGCTTGCGCGACAGTCCAGCTCTGTTCACCATCTCTCCATCATTTATGGATGCAGCAAATACGGAGAGTTGAGGCTCGCCTGGGGCACTGGTGGCGAAGCGACATTTGGTCATGATCACGATACGATCTCGGGGAATATTGTACACTGCCAACGCTTTGGCGATGATTTCTTCGGAGACACCATTCGAATAGAGATCAGCCTGAGTAGTTGCTAGTCGTTAATAAGGCTCAAGGCCATATTGTCAAGATGAAGGGTCTAACTGACAGTGTCCCAAGTGTTGATGCCGGCTTTGAAGGCGTGTTCGAGGAGGGGCAGGGCTTCATCTTCCTCGAGAACCCATTTGAGCCAATCTTTACTTCCATAAGACATGGCTCCCAGAATGATTTTGGAAATCTTCAAGCCAGAGCGACCAAGTCTGGTATAACCCATGCGTGTTGCTTGGGGTTGAATGAGAAGGTCTTTGACATAGCCGTGCTGAGAAGAAGACATAATGAGATGCTGAAAGCGATGTAAATATGACTGTATAAGTGGTTGTTTTACTTCATGTTAGGATGTATTGAATGACTTCCATATCAACCTTTTATAACCTCTTGTCTTAGACTAATGAATTCGTGATCCAATGGCTGTTCACAAGTTGACGGACTGCAGGGATCCAAGACATTACCCGCTAATCCAAGAATGGTTCCATGCTACGAGGGAAGCTAATCCGATTTAGGCTACATTATCCGAACTAAGCCCAGTATGGCTCCAAGCCACGAATTTTAGTCTCGGGTTTCAGCTTATGAACGACAATGAACTGACTGCTGACGGCGGTGAAATTAGTTATGGTGAAGCGATGCGCGGAAATGGGGGAGAAGTATGGGATGTACTTGCGGATGTAATAAATGAGAAATGAAAAAGCCGGCGATGAAAGGTTGAAGCGATTGTCTGTGAAGATTATAAAGTCATCAGAACCCAGGCAGATTATGACATATTCCAGCACCTCCAAGACTCTCACTTTATCTTTCCATCTCAGATTTCTTCCTATTATAATGGTATCCCTCACCGAAGGTCAGAAAGCGACTCTTAGTCCTGAAGCAGTAGAATTTCTCACCAAGATCCGCCATCCTCCACTAGCCAATACCATCTCATCCTTCATAACATCACCATGTCGCGTCCCAGGTCTGCGCCAGGGCTTTACAGAAAAGACAGCTCCTGGGGAAGCCCTCTTAATCGAGAAACACAACATACAAATCACCGAGATCATAATTGCCGGCGTCTCAGTTGTCGTGATTGAACCACCAGTCATCAAGCCCGAGAAACAGAAGAAAATACTGTTCAACGTCTTTGGCGGAGCGTTCATCATGGGCAGCCCTAAAGATAGAGCCGCGCTTACTATGTCAGTTGAACTTGGTGTTCGTGTCTACTCGGTAGACTATACCAAATCTCCTGAGGCTAAGTACCCTGAAGCTCGGGATCAATGTCTTGCTGTATACCGCGAAATCCTCCAGAATGGCCCTCCAGGTGGCGCTCCTGCTGATCCGTCCGATATTCACGCCATGGGATGTTCTTCAGGTGCACAGATCCTCGTCTCCATGCTTCTTGTCGCGAGACAAAAAGGTCTGCCAATGCCAATAGCTGGGATGTACCTCTGCACGCCTGCTCTCGACCTAAGTGGCGCCGGCGATTCAATGGTATTCAACTCATTGGGGCGTGATATCATGCCTGTCAGTCTTCTGACTGGTATGGTATCCCAGAACTATGCTCCCGACGGAATTGATATGACGGATCCTCTTTACTCGCCTATTTACGCAGATTATGATGAGTCTTTCCCGCCGACGGTGATAACCGTCGGAACGAGGGACTTTGCGCTTAGCCATGGCATACGTTTCTATTGGAAACTGAGGGAGGCTGGCGTGAAGGTCGAGCTGCTGGTCTCGGAAGGAATGTGGCACGGCTTCAATTGGGACCCGGTGATCCCGGAGGCAATCAGGGCTCGCGCTGCTGTGATCCAATTCCTGGAAGATTCGCGATAGCATTTTAAGAAATACCTGCATCTCCAAACTATCTATGGATCTCCCGTAGCATATAATAAACTCCACTAAGTCTCTTTTCAAAAGCTGCACGTGTGATGAACTTGACTGATCCAGAGAACTGAAGGCATATCAGTAAGACAATATCGGTCCTACTAGCAACACTCATGAGACGTCGAATGAACCATTCAGTGACGATCGCATGATTCCATTTTACTCAAAGCATTATGCTTCCGCTCAGTCCCGTACCTCGACTTATCAACTCTCTCGACTCCTACCAGATGTAGTTAATGTTGTCCTTTAACAATGTCTTAGAGCGACACGATGGGCCTAAACACGCTTGCCAGCCTGCCAAGCTCGATAGGTATAACCTTATTCCACTTAAAGCCCATCTGATAAGCTTAAATAGCCCATGCTATCCACATGGTGCCTATGTATGGAGTCTCGAGTCTGTGGATGGAGTCTCATTAGCTTCCTTAGCTCAGTCTAGGATGTCCGTCCTGCACAATTAGATCTATGCATATGGTGGTTCTCTGATCAGCCGAGCTCGGAGGCAGCAAGATCTTGGCTGCTAGAGTGTATTATATAAGAGAGCTACAATACATTTATGCCCATTGGGATTCTTTAAGCATCAAGCAGAACCTGATGAAGCACGATACTGCGGATGGCTAAAGACCAGTAATGATCGATATTAGCGTCTCAGAAGTCGAACCTGAAGATCTAAGCCATCTGAGACTCCCTGCCAAATACAAATGGACTGTACTCTTCCTCGTTATCGCCCTTCCCTTAGGCCATACCTGGACAGGCTCAGCCTTAGGTCCACTTAAGAACATTCTGCGAGAAGAACTCGGCATCAGCAATACGCAATCTGACGTCATCAGCAGTGCAGACGCTTTCGTCAACACCGTCTTCCCTATCGTTGGAGGCCTGATTGTGGACTGGTGGGGTCCCAACATCGTCACTCTATGCTGCACAAGTGTAATACTTGTCGGATCTATCGTCGCGGCCGTTGGTGTTCAGATTGGGCTTTGCAGACTGCTTGTTTCTGGACATGTGCTCATGGGCTTTGGCATTGCTGTTTCAGACTCTGCAACACAAAAGGCATTCTACCCATACAAACACAACCAGCACGGAGCTTTCTTATTAACAGGTCCAAAGTTCTTGTACCACTGTTTTGCCGCTTCTGGGCTCCCATTGGCGTTTGGGCTATAGAGTGCCGTTTCTGGCACCGTCAGTCTTGTCTCTGGTATGGTCGCCATCCCAATCCGAGATCGCACAGGTTGGTACGGATGGACCTTTTTGATCCGAGTTTTCTTTTGTGGACTTTCCTTGGCTATGAACATTTTATACGTCTGTATTGGCACGCCACGTCGATACAACCGCACATTTGTTTTAAGCTTGGATATATTGAGTTCGCTTCTAGTATCCGTTCGATCGGCACTATACAGCTTCTTAGGTGCCTGAAACCTTTCCAGCATTTCCTTACAGAGCGGTACCGATAAAGAGTACTTTTGGCTTATGTAATAGTTCTTATACTCAGGTAATAGTTGGAGGCGATATTGGACTCTTGGAAGTCACTGTTTGGACACTATGTACTTATACATTAGACTTGATAGTACGAGTTTCCTTTGCGTCCTATAGTTTCAATTAAACTTCTGTATCATTTATTTGAAAACATGCAAAGCCGTGGCATTGACCTGGCGCACCTATGGCATAGTAACTTAAATTTAGATCGAAGGATTAGAACTGCATCTTCATTCATAAGTGGCTAACTGAAAGTAGGTATCCTCTAGAGCTCTGCTATCCGGATATCGAGAACATGTCCTTTCAAAAGGTCCTTGATATCCTTGAACACGTACTCGATAGGAGTCACATACCCATATCCGTGGTTGTATGAGTTGTTATTCTGGTGTCCCCTAATCATAAGACCAACAATACCTGCTCTTTCATCAAACACAACAGATCCTGAATCCCCCGGAGCCCAGAATCCTTGCTCACTCCCATAGGTGTAGCGACATGGTTCAAACGCCATCTCCTCTGTTAGCGAGGGATTCATATATTAGTCGTCTCTTATAGTGACAAGGTTGTTTATGCAAAGAAGGGATCCAGCCGTCAGCCTGCTGCTTATTCCGATCTTATAAACATCGAATGTGCTGTTTGACCAGGCAAGATTACGCAATGCCTCAATAGAACGATTTTGCTCTTGAAGCTGCATCCATAAGGTTATAAAAGGAATCCCTGAATATATAGAAAGGGTCCATTCTTCCTGTCCCGGAAGACGATTATGCCATGGCCGGTTGACCTCGATCAGCGCCCAGTCCATTCTTCTGCCTACGAGCCTTCGCCTGAATCCAGATGTGGCATACAATCTCCCGAGAGCCTGCTTATTAGCCTCGAAGAACTGGGTCTTCTGTTTCCTTTTATTTCTTAAAGCCGCAATTCTCCCCTTAAATTCTTGGAGTTGTTTTGCCTTTACAGGCCGATCCTTTTCCTCTAAATACTGGATATGCTTCGTAAGACCAGCGACAACTTGGTCAATATGGCAAATGTTAAAATGATGCTTTAATTGAGAGGGGCTTTCAAAGGTTGTAGGCTTGGCGGACGAATTTGGTGTATACCCAGCTGGGTCGACCGTCCAGAGGTCGCTGTTGGCTATTGGAGGTGCAACGCTAGAATTCGCACCGTCTGGCGCCACGGCGAAGCCATCAAAGGCAGGGCGGACCGCTTGATAAGATGTAAGAATGAAGGTCCGCCAAGTCGGTTCAGGGTCAGACACTTTTAGCTGCACGAAACAGCCGATAGTGCCATTTGTGGGACTCAGTCGCTCCCCATCGGTCCGCTTGATACAACGTGCAGCGCTGAAATCGTCTCCAATATGGACGGTCGAGTAATACTCGCCTTCAATGCGTTTCTTCAGCCTGCAGCCACGATACCATTGTTCGCTTGTGAGGCTGGTAAAGTTGTCAAAATCACCAATCATGCCCTCGTTATGCTCGATATGGATTTGGGCATCGCTCCATTCGGCCCCATCAAGAACTTTCTTGACTTCTGTGACTACTTCATGCCATTAGGTTTCATCAGACTCATGGCTAACCGAGATATATACAGTAGGTGGGTTGTCTTGAAGAAGATCGTCGTTCGTCCCGTACTTCTGGAGAGAGAGGCAGGTGATGCGGCCTTGAGTTGCTCTGAGCGACTGTAAGCGGTTGAAAATAGTACTGCTCAAGCCTTCCCAGGCACTTTGAAAGAAAGGGTCGTCGATATTGGTGTAGTATGTTCTCTTCACTAGTTCGAGGGCCATTGTTTCCACATGAATGTCGGTTTCCCCGAACAAGCAGACCCTTGACAGATCAGCCAAAAACATAGCCATTTCCTGTGCAGCTGTCTCCCAATCGCTTTGCTTCTCAGCTGACCATGGTGCAAGTATGAGAATGGTTGGTACAGCAATGCTAGGTTTCTCGGGCACTCCTCGCATTTCCATTTCAGGATCACAGTGGTCTTCCTCATCTTCAAATTGCAGACCATGCTTCTTGATGATTGAGTCGGCTTCGCGTTCAATGTCACGACGCACTTGCTCGATGCTCGCGGGCAGTTTTTTCGCTGAGGTTATGAGAGGCAGTCGATGAAGTTCGGGCCATGCGACCCGTTTGAAACCGGAAATGACACGCGGTCTCTCCATTTCGCAGGACATCTTGGGAAACATGGAATTAGTTGTAGTGAGGACGAGGGGCCGCATCGTTGAGACTTGTGGCTGAGACCTTGAATCAGCAGATAGAACTTAGGGTCGTCGTGAGCAAAAGGGCCGGCGAATGTGTGAAAGTATGAAAAATTGCGCCCGGGGGGAGACGGCGATTTTACGCTTGTAGGATTAAAGTTAGTAAAGTCGCGAAAGTTAACTAACTCTTCAATAAATGAGGCGCTGTTCCGTACAGTCATCAGGCGTGATAAACTTAAACTGTCAAGTAGAGTTTTTTCATTATCCTGCTTTCTCTAACCAAAGAAATGAGCGAATTTCGGATCGGCACTGAGAAGTTCACTTTATGCCTTTTGGTTGGTACAAATGAACGGAAGCCTGCCGGCGACTTTACGGGGAGTTTGGATTTAGCCATGACCATACTGTTGTGCCGTGCGTCCTAAAATTTCGACTGAACTTCCGTACCATTCATATAAGGCAAGTATATCAAGATTCTTTATCAGTTTCCCTCAGAGGAGACGATATATGGCTCTAGGCTGGTCCAATTGGAGATGCCACTTCCTCTAATGCGAGAATCTATCAAGGCCAAGTAAGGTTTGCTTTTCGGAGTTCCGAGGTACCATCAGTAGAAGACTTGATGCATTCCACAGCAATCACATCCTTCTTTAGGGCCACTTTCAGACTGGGCAGCTTAACTCGACACTCTACCGGAACGAACTCCAATCCATTGCAGCGCTCTTCCTCGATGCTCACCATCCACTCGGCAACCTTTGCCGCCTGCAAACTGTGCCAGATCCCATTAGTGCAAGGCCACTCCCGGAGTATATCCATAGCCTCCCTACGCACAAAGTAGTTCCGGCATCGAGTAGCTGTGAAGAATAGAGCCATTATCAGTCCCATGCCATATTGTAATCTCGGCCCATCCGAGTCTCGAAGTTCCTGGTCCTTCTGGAGTACATAACGTGCAAAATGGGTAATCCTTTGGAATTGACCTGTGAAATCGTCGTAGACGGCTTCTGTGTCTGACATGCTCGTGGCAATCAATATTTCGCATTTCCAAGCACATATTCGGACTTGGAGAACTCCGAGATACTCTCTGCCCACAGTGTTCTGGCATGCTTTGAGAAACATAGGTTCGTATGCATTGCTCCATTGATCCATTGATCCCTGGAGGTGCTGATTTTGCCGTGCAAGAGAGTCCCGATGAGACGAATCATTTTTGCACTGGGCGGATATCTTGGCATGTCGTAGAATGGAAACAGCAAGTTTAGTTACAGCGGCGAAGGCTTCGTTGAAGGTAGTAAACTGGTCCGGCAGATCTAAAATAATTTCCTCGGAACTCAGGTCATTGGGATGCTCTGACGTTGGGGTCATAGCGAGAAATGACAATATTTGCAGCTCGAGTCGCCGCAAAGTCAGTCCCACATCAAGCTCAATACCAGTAAGGCTATTAGTCGCTTCCCGTCTCTCATCTTCGCTGAGACGCTTCAAGATGTTGAATCCATTATAGACCTGTTGCGTCGCAGTCTCCCAGTCCCCATGGAAACTTTCAAAGCATGAAAAGAGGAGGCTTGCTACAAGCGCAAGCCTCATCTGAGGTTGTCCACTAGACAGATCATTGCGCAGCGATACAATAGCTTGCCTCTGTTGTACCAAAGCAAAGCTATAATTTTCATCGTTCATATTCACTGTGTGAGAGCTGGACGATAATGCGGATTTGTACAAGGCGCTGAGGGCTATAATTGCGTGTTTTACCCCTGGATGGTGATGGCATTGTTGCGGTATGAGCCGCGTCCAGAAGGGGGCTTCAAAATAACCACTCAAATCAAAGGCCAGCTTCTCGTGGAATATTCGAAAATACCGGGCTTCTGCCTCATCGCAGCAAAGAGAATCTGAAGGGTTCGATATAAGCTGCAATGGATGTCGAGGTTTGATGGGAATGGGGTCCCTGTCGCGATCTTTAACCTTGGATGCTGCATCTTGTGGTCGAGGCAGCTGGTACTCGCAGAAAGCTCCATATTCTTCACATCTGTAGAGAAAAGGTAAGTAGTTGGCCAGTCAAGCACACGGCACTTTGAAGCCCGTCACTTGTCCAAGTGACTCCCCAACTGCGTACCGATCACATTTTGGCTTTGTCTCATCACACTTAACACGCCGACTCCTAGTATGGATTAGCGTGACCTGTGCGCCTATTCTTGAAATAGCAGCAGGCCTTACTTGCAAGCTGTACATCCTGTACGAGCTTTTGGTCTGCTCGCGCGCCGCTTCTTTTTGTTGCGTACGGCGTCTTCCATCAAGGTACTAGCAGTTGCTCAAAAGCGCTGGTGTATACTAGCCAGGCCTGGCCGTCACTGCTTGTACTTGAGCTCTGAAAATTGGGGGTCAGCGACGTTATGTTTTAGACGCTCCTTGCGTGTGTACGTGGTTGTTTGAACGGAAAGGGCGGAAAATGACAAGCTGGTTTGTTACACAGCATTGTTGCAGCCTAGCTGTGATGGTGGAGGCGGGGTAATTTGTTTGTCGCACTATATTCTGACATGGATATAGGTAGTTCCGGATACGCCGCCTAGGGGAGGAAAGAAAACTCAAGACCTTAACCCTAAGTAACAAAGAAATTTAGGTAAAGTTAGCCTAAGCTTAGGGGATTCTTTGCTAAGTTTATTTTGACACCCTGAATCAAGGTTCGGTGTTTTCATGCCCCCCCGAGGGCGGTCGCAAATTGTCCAACACCAAGGTCTAGAACGCTATAAGAAAGTAGTATCGGCAATGGCCGTACCTGCGTACTTAATTAACAAAGCGAATTGCAGTGCTCTGCAGATGCCCATATGTGATTGGTCAATGGTCTACAATGGTCGAAACGTGCAGTTGGATTTATAATTACGCTGTCCAGATTGGCAACTTGAGATGCGTACTGTATGCTCCCGAATGGTAATCTCAGGTCTTGCTTTAATGACATAATAATTGTTCTCCACTGCAGATACCAAGTGGTCCTTTCTGACCCTGTCTCAATCGCGAGGTACGTTGAGTTCTACAACGGGTCATGCCGCTCAGGCGCAGGCAGGGCTTGGGGAGGCTGAGTTGATGCTGATTATTGACTCAGAGTCCGAGTTGGGGATTCGACGGCTAATGCCATTGGGACAATGGAAGTGGCCTTATTGATTTTCAGCCTTGGCAAGGAGCTTTCCGCATTGGAAGTTCTGTAACTATTCAGATAAGCACTAGATTTATTCACTGGCGCTATCAGCCTTCACTATAGAATTTAGTGAATGTCTCTTTTCACAATAGGCTCGGGTAATTCCTGAATACTGATAATTTAATCTATCAAGTCTGTACAATTACAGATTTAAAAAGGACAGCAATTCCCTGCACGAATCTTCCTTTTCATCACAACATCTCAAGCTCACAATACATTCAAACCTCACAATATCTTCAACCTCGCAGCAATGGCCAAATTCAACAGCCCCATTCATTCATTCGCCCAGGCCCTCGCAGCCTTACCATTCTTCTCCGCCATGGCAGCCGCAACCACACCTCTCAGCAACACGCAGCTGATCCCTGCCAACACCATCACTGCCTGTTACGACACTGACGCCAACTCCTTGCTTCTCTACGCCTCTGGAACACATGTCGACATCACCAAAGACATTGCCTTTGTCCAAAAGCCCCTCGGCGGCGGGCTTCTCTTTGCCCTCCAAGGTCAAGTTGGCCCCGTTACCAATGGGCAGTCCTACTACGAAATCACGGACAATTTCGACATTGAGCTTCCCAATATGGTCTATCCATCTGACACCGTGGTTGTCGACACTGAGAACCATAAACAATGGGTCGTTGATATCTTATACAGCGACGACGGTTGTGCCAGCATGGGCTCTGCTCTTGGGAGCCACCAGCGAAAGGCTAGACGTCACTGAAACTAGCAACAGGGGAATGAAAACAACTTTAAATTATGAAGATTACTAGTTGAATACATATGGGAATAAAGCAAGTGAACCGATTCCTGTCTCCAATGTCTTATAATATAAATACAGTAATAGCAGTTGAGATTAACTATTTGCCTTAAAAACAGGCAGCAAATATCTGATGGAAACACTGTGGAGGAGTTAAAGAGACTTTTCCAAGAGGCTATCTAATGGCAGAAAAGTTAATTGATCGCTGTGTATTCGCTAGCCAGTCGCTCTCGTATGAACCAGCCAATCACTCTCGTACAAATCCACCAATCGGTTCCGTATTCAAGGATTTGATAAGGCCACATACTGACACGTGTGACGCCAATAAGCAGAGCTTGTCTAGATTGGGTCATGAGTCCTTATCTATGTAAACGGAAAAATATTATATTCAGATGCTCATTGGTAACGTGCAGCTTTTAATCAATTCAACTTCGTTATTTTCATGTCACATGAAACTTAGATAGCTATCTAGTTGAGGGTAACCAGCTCCTCTGCACTTGTCGGATGAATCGCGACGCAGCTATCAAAATCCTGCTTCGTAGCCCCCATCTTAATCGCCACCCCAAACCCTTGCAATATCTCCCCACTCCCCAAACCCAGGATATGCAGACCCACGATCTTCTCCTCCTCCCCCTGGCAAATGAGCTTACACTTTGAGGGCCCCTTGTCCTCCATTATGGCATAATACGTCGCCGTGAAGGAGGACTTGTAGATCTTTATGTTGTCCCTCCCGTATCTCTTCTCGGCCTCTTCTTGCGTGAGGCCAATGGTGCCAACTTCAGGGTGAGCAAAGACGACGGAGGGAATAAGATCGTAGTCTAGCTTACTTGTGCTGAATTGTTCACCGCCGAAGAGGCGATCGCTAAGCTTGCGGCCGGCGGCGATTGCGACTGGAGTAAGTTCGACTGTTCCGACTACATCGCCGACAGAATAGATATTCTCCACGTTAGTGTTCTGGTACCCGTCTGTGATTATCTGACCCCTCTCGTTCTGCTTGACGCCCACGACGTCTAGACCAAGACCTTGCACTTCTGGCGTTCGACCGATGGCCCAAATCAGAGTATCCAGATCCTCCAACTTGCCTTGTCCAGTTGAGTCAGAGTAGTGTAGAGTAAGCTTTCTTGTTTTGGTGACTTTCTCAACCTTGCTTTCCTTGTGAATGCGTATGCCTACCCGCTCGTACTCTGAGAGGATATCATCTTGAATCATCTCGTCAAAGGTTCGTAGAAGCTTTTCATGCCTAATGAAAACATGGGTCTCTGTTCCCAAGGCATTGAGCATTCCTGCAAACTCTACAGCAATATAACCGGCTCCAACAATTGCGACCTTCTTAGGTTGATGTTCGAGCTCAAAGAATCCATCGCTACTGATGCCATGTTCGGCTCCGGGGATTCCCTGAGGAACTGCAGGGTGTCCACCGGTCGCAAGCAGGATCTTCTTCGCGTTGACTTTGATCTCGTTACCATCATCAAGCTTTATCATGGACTCGTTCTTGCCTACAAGACGTGCTCGACCAGGGATATATTCAACGCCGTCCTTCTCGAGATTGCGCTCATGTATATTGTTCAGGTTCTTAATGATTGCATCTCGCTTTGCCTTGAAGCTCGCCCAATCGAAAGGCGCCCTCTGTTCGACCGAGAAGCCGTAGGCCTTGGCGTCACGCATACTCTGTGCGAGATTTGCTGCGTTCCAGGTGATTTTCTTTGGAATACATCTGTGGCGGTCAGCATTGGAGTACACTCTTAAGAAGGGGTAGAATTACCCAACGTTGACACAGGTTCCTCCTAATCGTTTTGCCTCTACTACAATGACCTTTGCACCATACCGTCCACTCGCTCTCTTAGCCGCGGCAAGACCTCCACTGCCACCTCCAATTACCATGAAGTCGCAGTACTTTGTTGAAGTCGCCATATTTACAGATACTCGAAACGGTCATAAAGTAAAGTGAGGAAGAAAAGGTCGGGCGGTGTAACGTGAGTCTGAGCTGTCACCTCGTACTAATCATGGATTATGGCCTTTACCAGGTAGGGTAGATCTGTTGACTGAGCAGATACAATAGAGGCCATCGGTATATAATAACAAAGGAAGATGTTTATGAACAGGTATGTATCTAAATATAAATATTACAAATACAATACAACGGAAGTTGCTCTTATCTATATTAGGAAATTCGGTAATTTGGAATCTTCAACAAATGGCTGCGAACGCCGAGCACAACAGTTTTCTCGCCTTTACACGCCGCATCTGATAAGTCGAGAGTAGTGACGTACTCCCAAATACCACAGACCACCTAAAGTCACACATTCCTCGTTGGTTAATGCGGGTGGTTATGCAGTCATGGCTACTGATAAATGATAAGCAAAGCTGACCAATGCTGACCAAGTCTTATTTTCTAGCCGTGTGATCCGAGTTCGACTAAGTGCCAACAAAATTTGTCAACATTGCAGCAAAACCCATCTGAGCAGAGGGTACATAATCCAATGTGATCTGGTCTATGAGTCTTGAACGACTGCTCATCTCGTTACCTCCACTCATAACTACACAACAAAGCACTTCACAATGACCACCCATACGCCCGTTGAGGAATTCAATGCCTTACTCTCAGAGTCCTCAGTTCTTTTCGTCGTTTGTGAGTTAGACTTCGACTCATCCAGTGCATCTCTATATTCCCTTTGCCCTGCCATCCCACGATGCTGTGATCCTATTTTCCCACTTAAGCTAAGACTTGACAGTTTACCGCGGCCACTGGTGTCCCTTCTGCCGAGCCTATCTGCAGACCCTCCAAGGGCTGTCCCCTTCCATATCCTCACTCGGCGGTAAAACCCTCATCGTGACCGCCGAACCGGCTTCTTTCCTCCCTGAAATGCGCAAGCTCACCGGTTATTCCGGCGACGCTATCGTTGATACTAAAAACACACTTGTGGAATTGGTCAAAGAAAGGTATGAGCTGGAGATAGCGGTGAGCGAGAGGAAGGGCTATGAGCATGGCATGGCACAGCCGGGGATTTTAGTCCTACGAGGGGGTAAAGGAGGCGATGTAACGGGTCAGGGAGGTGCAGTTTTGGAGAAGTGGGCGATTGTTCCGAGTGCGATGAATATTGGAGGGGCTAGTGATAGGCCGGACTTGGAGCAGGTTTGGGATAATGTCAGGGCAAAGATTGAAGGAAAGGGGGTCGTGCACAAGAGTTATAAGACGACTGGCCTGTTAGGGATGTTGTGGGGAAAGGTTTTTGGCTGATGGGAGGAGGGAAAGATAGATAAGGCGGATAGTAATTAAGTAGCTGAACAAATTGAATTAATTGTACTGAAATTGCTCCAAGTTCTCCTCCTTCAGCTTGTTTAGAAGATTTGATACAGAGCATGTTGGTTTAGTAAGATGGCAACTTGTTTTGAGCTTCTTCAACCTCCCTTATCATAGCGTTACAGTCCAGTCCAACAAACTTTCTCTTGTACTTGCTGAAAGAAGTCGGCTGGCTTAATTATGTGCATATCGAATATACGGTACGGTAGTGATTGGTCAGTGAATACGCAAGCGATTGGCTGGCTAGCAGATGGCCCCGCACCTATGCGTCCTAACAAAGAAGCAGTTTGTAACCCTGAATTTTGGTAAGAATTGTTACGCACGTTATATGCGCTATTTCGCCGCGCAATGTCGTCTTGCCCTCCGACTCCGCCTAGCAAGGACCCTTGGGACGATGACGATTTCCGTTTCAAGACCAACGGCACCCCTTGTGAATGGGGTGAGGCGTATCATCCAGGTGGGTATCACCCTGTTCACCTTGGTGAGATGATACAAGAGCGATACCACATCATTCGCAAACTGGGATGGGGCCAGTTCTCCACGGTCTGGCTCGCTGTCGACATGCAGTATGTCCTTATCACATGAATCTTTCAACTTGCTGACACTGTTCACTAGAATGAGCCGCTATGTGTCTTTGAAGATCACTCTTGCAACTCAGAAAAGCGACACAGGCAAAGAGGTCTCTCTCTATAGATCTCACCTCCAAGACGAGTCCCCATTTCTCGTAGTCCTTCATGACACGATTCAGATCAAGGGTCCCAATGGAGAACATGCTGGCCTTGTTTTTGAGACCATGGGTCCTAACTTGACAACTCTCCTCAAGATTAGACCAGAGTTTCAGATTGGTGAGCCTTGGGAGAGAAGGTTTACAACTTCCTTCGCAAAGGATGCGCTACGGGACATTATCCAGGCGTTGCACTTCCTCCACGAACACGGTGTTGTCCATGGCGATTTACATCCTGGAAACATCCTCACTTGTGTAGAGCAACTAGAGGCTACTCCGGAGACAGAGACGAGCCTGAAGCAGTCGGAGAGCGATGCTCAGCCACTCAAACGTAAAGATGGGAAGAAAGATCTATGGGCCCCGTCATATCTTCTTGAACCTCGGCCTTTGAATGACCACTTCTCATATGACCTCCATCCTCTTGTGAAACTCAGTGACTTGGGCGGTGGTAAGTCCTCAACCTCTACCGGTCGAATACAAGGTATTTTTCTCTGACTTTCACAGCATTCACTGAAGAAGACCCCATAATGGGTGCTAAGGCTATCACCCCGGTTGCCCTGAGAGCCCCAGAGACGATTCTTGACGAACGTCTGGGCAAAGGTATCGACATATGGGCCTTTGGCTGTCTGGTTTTTGAGATGATCATCGGCCGATCTCTGTTCGTCGCAATTCAATCTCTTGAGGGAGAGGACTATGATGAGACTTCTAATGATGAGCATCTCATTCAGATCAGCGAGGTTATTGGACCGCTACCCCAACCACTACTCGAGAAGTGGCGGCGAGCAGATCAATATTTTGATACAAGCGGTAAGAGGCTGGAGGTTAAGCCTCAAGAGGACGACTATGTCAGCGGCGATGAGGATATGGAGTCGGTAGATGGGACAGACGAGGACAGCGATGGTCCTCCGCTCGCATATCTTGGCGAATTTCGATCTGTCGAGGACCAATTCATGGCGGAAAGACCGAGTGACATTGGCGAGGCCGAAGCCAAGGAGATATCAGAGCTATTGCGGTGGATATTCCAGTATGATCCGGCGGATCGGCCTTCGACCAGTGATCTCATCAATCATCTTTGGCTTCGTTCAACTACATAGACAAATGCGCAGACAAATCACTGTGCAAAAGAAATGAATTCTAGATTATTGTACTAAGACTCATGGCCTCAACAGCGCATTACTCTTTGTTAAAAGTTCCTCCAACGATTCCTGGGGTGCTCGCGAACGAAGTACCGTTATACTTGCCCATCTCATCCCGTCCGAGCAAGAAACTCTCAGGGGGGCCAAGATAAGACTGTCTAACACCACCAAGATCAACCACGATCTTCTGAATCAAAATATTCGGCAGAAGTGCCCAAATTCTCAACTTATAAGCACCCTCCTTAGGAACATTGAACGCCGCAGTGGTGTAGTTTCCATATAAGCCCCAGACAGCGTTACCAACGGCGTAGCCCCAGCCATCAGGCATGTTGGTTCCCTTGTTAGGACCAATGGGTGTGACGATCTTTGGGCTAGGTTGCTCCTTATCCGCTGGGAAGAGGGTGATGCCGTACTGCAGAGGGTTGCGGTCGCCGAGATAGTTGGCGCCTGGAGACATGAAGACTGTCACATTGACGGCTGAGTTGTTACTGAAGAGATACATGTCGTACTCCAGAGCTGGACCCTCACCGATCTTGAGCTTCTCGGTGTTGAGGGGGTACAAGCCCATGCCTGCGAGAGTACGGCCGTAGTTCTTGATGGTGTGATACTCAAGAGAAGAGTCATCCGAGTCACCCTCGTGAATCTTCTGATAGTGAGATGCCTCGATAGAAACATGTCCATCAGACTCAACGAATCCCTCTTTGAAGCTATCGGGAATTTCTCTGTTGATAACAGTCACAACAAGCTTCGGCTCTTCACCAGCATACTTCTCAAAGCCACGGCAATCACTCGTGATATTGATCATCACTTGTGTCGTGTTAGGCGCCTGAGGAGCATTGTCCCAATTAACCGTGATGTAAACACGACTATCGGTGCCGTTGTCACCACCGACTGTACCATTGTACTGTGAAAGCTGGACAAAGTCCTCCCATGGTGCTGCGCGCCAGTTGCAGCCCTTGTTTCCACGGTGGAAGACATCGAAGTATCGGGACTGGGCGCCGTGAGGCTCCAGAGGAGGCAGTTCGAGACTGTTGGAGGACAGAGAGTGCCAGCGGCTGTCGCCCTGTATAGTGGCGTTTGAACCCTCGACCCCGACGCCGTATTGGCCGCCGAGTGAGGGCCAGACGTCTTGAACGAATCGGAGATCAGGAAGGGTGTTTCTCATGGGCTGTTGCCAGTATCCATCGTAGCCAAGGTGAGTTTCTAAATAGGTCAGAGGAGTCCATATCAGACAGAGTTAAGGACTTACGATCGAGCATGTGTGCCCACTTGCCATCAAGAACCTTATTCCATCGCTGCGTCAGGTTCGAATCCTTGTACATCAAATCCACAGACTTCCAGATAACATCATTAGCAGAGTTACGTTTCTGTCCCGCATACAACTGGTTTCTAGCGCCGTAGATCTGAATCTTATTCACGATCTCTCCGCCAAGAACAGGGTGCAGCAGCATCTCGAAGAAAGCGGGCTGATACTCTGAATCAAGCTTGTCATAAAGAGCCTGGGTATCCTCCTTCAAAGTAGCCCATTGCTCAAGAATAGCCTCGGCTTCGTGGTAGTTGATCACGGAGTAGACTTGAGGCTCGAGCAACTCGAACTTTCGGCGGGCAGCGTACATGCCGTAGCGCGTCATGATACTCGTGATAGCCTCGACGTGCTCACTGCCGAATTCGCGCTCAACCCAGGCTTCTACCCACTTGGTTGTGCCCTCCTTCTCCCACTTCTCGACGTCGTAGGCAAGATCCATGAAGTGGCTGATGGGAATCTCCTTTGGCTTGAGATCACCTACGTTGACGATCCAAATGCGGCGGGCGTTTCGGTGGTAGGCGAGAGTCATCTGCTCAGTGGTCTTTTCAAGCTGAATGGTGTTGATCCACTTGTAGTTTCTGGGGTCACCGACGTAGTCGAAGTGGTAGTAGACACCGGCACCGCCAGAGCGGTCTGTCTCGTTCGCGAGAGGTAGACGGCGGATGTTACCCCAGTTGTCGTCTGCCCAGAGAAGGGTGATGTCCTCGGGAACAACAAGACCGCGCTCTTGATACGACTGAACCTCCTTGTAGAGACACCACAGAGACGGTACATCAGTCAGGTTCTTAACCTTGAGGCCTTCCTTAAGAATCTCTCGCTGATTGTCAACAAGGGTCTCGAGCATCTCAACAATCCCGTCAATGCCTAGATCACCTTCGATAGCTGTGTCGCCAGTTCCTCGCATAGCCATAGTCCAAAGACTGTTTCTGGCATATGGCTTGGCGCGAGAAACACCATAACGGAAGTACTCGTCGATGGTCTCGTTGTTGGTCTTGTACTGCCACTCACCCTCGTAGAACGTTCGGAACTCGTTCTGGGCTCGCATCATGGGCTCGGTGTGAGATCCACCGAGGACAATCTCGTAAGCGTCGAGCAGTGGCTGATTGAGAGGATCATCGATGTAGACCATGCTGCCCCAGACAGTGGGCCACAGGTAGTTAGCTCGAAGACGGAGCAGTAGTTCCGAGACGAGGGCGTAGAACTCGTGGTTGTAAGGAGCCTTGTTGTTCCAGGTTGGGTCCCAACGTGAGCTACGCGTGTCAGTGGCAATTTCCGTAGTTGTAGTGATTGACTTACCCGACCCAGCTGGAAAGACCAGGCTGCTCATCGTTGAGGAAGATACCTCGGTACTTGACTGAGGGAGACTTCTGAACCTTAGGCTTGGCGAGCACAAAGATCTCATCTCGCTTGCGGATAGGAACATCTGCCCACCAGTACCAAGGACTCACACCGATCTGTTCGCTGATGTCGTAAATGCCGTAAATTGTACCTCTGGGGTCACTTCCGGCAATGACCAGGGCTTCAGCAGTGCCCTTGATGGGATCTTTGACGAGCTGGCTGACGAAAGACTCCCACTTGCCTTTGATCTTGCTAACATCGAGTGAGCCATCCTTGATAAGCTTGTCAATGAGCTCAGAGTGGCCAATTGTACCAGCGATGATCTTGGTGTTGCCAGCGTTGGGGTCTGAGTAGTTTGGTCCAGAGAAGTGCTGTTCGTCAAGGGTACGGTACTACAATCTTAGCAGACGTTTCTGGAGATCAGGAAGCACTCACATGTGTGTTGTTCTTGACATCCACGGGCTTAAACTTATACTTAGCTGGAGATGCTTTCTTCTTGCCGTTGCTCAGAGTGAAGTTCGTGCCAGTAACACGGCCAAAGTCGACGGCGAGATCACCAGCGGCGCGAATGACGCCCCAGTACTCATCCTTAGAGACACGAATCTGACCAGACCCAGCATCTCCACCAACAAGTTGAAAAGCATCATCTGACTTGTTGAACGCGACAATGGACTGTTGACCGAGACCTGCTACCGCTGGCAGCAGGCCCAGCAACGATAGGTACACCTGCGAGACCTTCATAGCGAAAGAACCCTTGAAGCTGCCACCTCAAGCCGCTGTGAGCTAAATAATTCACATCTTATACACAAGCACCGGGTAAATTGAGAGATCAACATTCGAGAAATTCACCTTTAGGCACTATCGTGGTTCATGTAAGTGGGACATTTTGGTCCACGAGATAGGGTATGATCATCCAAGCGTTGCATTGCGCCCCGCAAAACCAGGTTCATTAGCCACAAGGCCGGCTGTAGTCGAGGACATTCTGGGGTACGGGCCAATTGGAAATAAGCATACAATTTAACCATGGAGATCAGGCCAGGCCCCGGTTGACAGCAGCAGAACGTTCTTGTCCCGAGTGCTAATTAGGTTAAGGTAATAACCCCGCTGCAGGGCGGGGGGTTCTTATTTGTGGAATTATGATGATGCACGAGTTAAGGTGATATCATGGACATGAATGGGATCGAATGGTAGGCAGATCATGCTTATATTTGACTTTTGTAGCTGCCGGGATAAAATTAAGGTCCAAGTCATGTTTCGTGTATACGTTGCAACGAACAGCTCATGTCACCTCCCTCTCAGGACTGTCTCCATGACCGACTCAGAATATGAATAGCTTCTAAAATCTCGCAGTCTAGCAATTCGGAATCAATTAAGCGGAGCAGGTATCTAAATAATAACAATTTCTTTATAAATGTTCTCCTCCTCTTTCGATCCGCGCAAGAGATCCATCTTGATGCAACTCATGTGCCACTCGGATTTCGAAACATACAGCTCAACAACCTTCCACGACTTGTTCTCCTGTCTCCAGCCTTGGACTGAAGGTCCTCCGCAATCGAAGGGCTGACCCTGGGCAAGCACTTCTTCCAAATTCCTATCGTCAGACTCCGTTGGTTGAGTAGTGGTCTCAGTGTCCTCAAATAGAAAAGCAAAGACCCTTTCTGGAAGCCTTCGTCGCCAGATTTCTGACTGGACAAGCTCGGACAGTGTCGGCCTTCTGTAAAATGCCGAGGGCCGCACGTGTGTGAAAGAATTGATGCTGGCGTAGACCATTCCAAGACCGCTTCCTGTGTTTTCGGCACGATAAGCACCTCTTCACACTTCATTTTGATCAAGACGGCTTCCCCATGGTTGTCGTCGCTACTTTTTTCATCAACCAGCGGACGTGGACAATCGTCATATACTTCCGATGGTACTTCTCGGGCCTGCTCCTCGAATAATCCTTGCGTGAGCCAGTCAAGGAACTTGGTCCATAGTTTCTTACACTCTTCTTGAGTCAGTCCCCGTTTTCTAACAACGTGGTAGGCCTGCTTGATACTGCGATCAAACCTCCAGAAAAAGCAGCGTGCAAGCTGAGCACCAATTTGATCATGCCGGACAGCACGAAGCCCTTTGATAAGGACAGAGTTTGAACGAAAGAAAAACATCCAGAGCAGTTCGAACTGTTCGCGATATATGTGTGCAAAGATCTCATTGGGGGATGATTCGCTACTTTGTGAGGCAGATAGCGCTCTTAGGTAGCGATTGAAGTTATCATCTAGCCGATTGTGGGCTTCATCAAGCTGGGCTCTGGTTACAAATCCTCCCTCCCAAATCAGTGGTATATCCCTCCTAAACCCATCCTTTAGCTCCTCGTAGCTCGGTGACGTTGGCCGGGATAGCCAATGCAGGAAAATAGCCCACTCCTCTTCTTTGACGTCGTGGCGATGCGACAGCTTTAGATTATATGATTCCAAAACTCTCTCATAAACTACTACATCTTGTAGGAAGTGCTTTTGTGCTAGTCTCTGGAGCTACCGGAGGCCTTTCTCAAGCCCCAGCTGGAGCGAGAGAGCAATGTGGCTCTTCTCATCTGCGATCAAATGGAGAGGGGGTAATGGAATATTCCTGGAAACACAATCCATGAGCAAGCGGTGTTCCATTTGGAACTCGTCGAATTCTCCTAACTCAGGCACTCTCCCAATCCAGCCGAACGACACTGGAAGCCACATTGACTGTCCCAGTGGAGGCTGGGTAGTAGTGTCTTGCAATGGTTCCAAGCTATGATAGCCTGGAAGCCTTTTCCTGATCCGAGTCCTACGTGTTTGATGATCCAAGAGTAGTTCTTCGTCTCCTTGCTGCCATTGCTTATGTTTCTTCTTCCATTGACGGTGGAAGAATTCCTCCCACCGCTCTTTGTCTCCGCTGTAACTGCTCTGAGCCTCTTGCGCTCCCCTAGCCAGATTACGCATCCTTTGCAGGAATTGGGCTTTTCTGATAACTCTCTTAAGAAAGAGCTGAGTTTCTAGTTTCTTCTCTGTTCGAAGCGACAACCAACAGACCTGGGTGTTCGCCCATGTTGAAAACTCCGACCAGGGCTGTTTCTGCTCCAGCGACAAGAGCCAAGCCCAGTCCAGAAGATATCTAATGGCATCAAGTTCCTGTTGATTGTCAGAGCTCGAGTAGTTGCAAAGTCCTATAAAGCTGTAGATGTTGGGGTTGGCTTTCTTCCGAAGGATCAGGCAAAAATTCTCCTGGGAAAGGCGGAAAATACAGTCGGTGGGTTCGCACTTTTGTAAAACCTCAGGGGCTAATGAGATGCGAGAACATCCAGCATCGACAATAATCATCCCATCGGCAAGTAGCCGGAACCCACGGAAGAGATATGGGGCCATGATGTCGATCTCAGCGGCCTGGATACACAAAGAACCTGTTTGGCCATGGACTCTGAATCTTCGATTGTCCTTTAATTGGTATTCAGGGAGTGAGCGACTGGGAAAGCTCCTTCGCCACTCACGTAGGTACGGCCGTTGACTCTTTTCACTCCAATCAGGAACCCAAGATGGGAGGCCAGGCATCGAGCGGTCATGGGTTGCCATATCTAGTAATTGTGCTACCACTTCCCAGTTTTCATCAGTTAGAAGGATGGATGCCAGTCCTGTGTACACAGCTTGAGGTGATAGCGTGTAATCTGGCTCTAATCCCTCCGTCCAAAGACCGAGTAGGGCAAAGATCTTGTCCCTTGGATCGGAAGCGTTGCAGTTCCGCGTATCCCCTAGCAGGGTCAAGAATTCACGAGCGTCATCGATCTGTCGGGGATGGCCAAAGTGCCGCATCCATCTCTTGGTAGACAAGGTTTGCAGGTTCCAGTGGAAAAAGTCCCAGTGCATCGCTTGACGTTCATACAGAACTAGTGCCTGTTTCGCAGAGGCGATTTCTTGAACCACCCATATACGTGAGAAATATGGGTTGTCACTGAGGATCTCGGGATCATGCGCAAGTTCCGTGCCGCTCCCAGTATCGTCCATCCCCAGGTATATCAGGATGCGGCTAGCAGTGGAGTAGATTTGTCTCATCAGACCGACTTGGTGAGTCCTTTCAGCAATGTGCCTTTATCAGCATGGTCCGATCCGGGGGTTCTGTGTAATAATAGCCTTCGAGCAATTGTAATTTAGAGATCAGAATTTGTAGAACTTGTTCCAATTAGACGCCCTAGTTAAATCTCCTCTCCGTCGCGATCCATCAGTCCTCGCACTACGTTCGGCTAACATTTAAAAATGGCAAACTCCCCAGACGCTAAAAGCTATCAGTAAGTCTAAGCTAGCAGCTCCAAAGATTCGATTGAGAAGTCATCTCGTGTACCGTCTGCCAAGTAGAGGCATGTGTAGTAGCCAGCTCATAGCCCCGAGATGGCGTTCCTAACCTTCATGGAACTCATGTTTCCATCTCGTCTTGCACTGATCGCCAATAACGAGGGTCTTCGACTAATCCCGACGGTGGGGTCGGTCATGTTATAGCTCTAAAATAAGCCTAAGCCCTCTATACCATGCCTGACTGCTGAATCGTTTAGCTTTGAGCCAATATTATCCTCTATATAGATACTGGTGCCGCATTTGGCAAGGAAACTTGCCACGTCTGAAAGAAGGGGGTAATTACGTGATACAGTGCTGATCATCCATTGACAGCCCTGAATCCGATCTTTCCGCCGCTGCCTGCCAGCCGTTGTGCGATAGATAAATTACCTCTGGGTGAAGCAGCGTGTATGGCCTCACTGAGCATCTAGCGAGATATGCAACCATTCAATTCGGCCAAACTGTTGACAATACCATCCAAGTTTCCATCGAATGCTAGAAGAATAATACTGTTATTTACTTGTATCTGTAGCACATAACAGAACTATATAAGAAATACCGCCTTCCCGAGTCAATGAACCAGTTTTAGCCTCGCAGGTCGAGTTACGATATGTGCCCCGGCTTATCGCTTATCATTTCCAGAGTAAATCTCCGTTACCACGTGAGGCAAAGGCTCACCAGGCTTGACCCAGTCAGTATTGTGTCTAATAGGGCTCATCTCATGAGAATTGACACCTACATTGCCATCGATGGTCTCGTCCGCATATGGGCGCCAAAAGTCCTTCTTGCCCTGGAACAAACGTGTGAGCCACCCTGGTAGGATGCCTCCAGGAATGCGCCATGTCCAGGGATCTTTATCCTTCTTATTAGTAGCAGTCAGCTTGCCCATAGAAGCTGTCTCCACAGCCCATACGAGAACTTGGATAACAATGTAGCTGCAAATACCGGCAATGAGGCCATCGGCAATTGAAAATGTAAAGGGCATGATAGCGATAGTCAAGAATGCTGGGACAGCATCACCCATATATCGCCAATTAATATTGACGACGGCTTGCATCATCATAGAGCCAATTAGAATCAAGACACAGCCTGTTGCCCAAGAAGGGATAGAGGCAAAGATAGGTGCAAAGAATAACGAGACAAAGAAGCAAAAGCCAGTCATCATCGCTGTGATTCCTGTTCGCCCGCCTTCGCCAATGCCAGCTCCACTCTCGATAAAGGCTGTCACAGGTGATGTTCCAAAGACAGCCCCTATAGTGATGCTGATGGAATCCACAAGATATGCTGTAGCAGATCCTTCGAAATCCTGAGTTTTCTCATCTATGAGATTGGAGAATCTGGCCATTGAGTAAAGGGTGCCTGTGCAGTCAAGGATATCGACGTAGAGGAATGTGATAAGGGCGCGACCAAATTGGCCACTATATGCACTGATATCCCACTTTTGCACGGCAAGGATTCTGGTAATAGGATGAAAGTCCACAACCTTTTTGAAAAAGTTGAAAGAGTCATCGCCGACCGGTGTATAAGGGAAGGCTGTGATGGAGGTACCGCGTGGCCAAGAACAAACAGACACAAGAATGATGCCTATGAGAATAGCGCCCTTGACGCGGAACATGGTGAGGACGACCGTCAGGATACCACCGCAGAAGATAGCAAGCCAAAGAGTCGGGTTCTGCATCTTGTGCGAGCCAGGACAGGTGCCGTCCTCCAATTTGTCCGCAGGAGAACAGCCAGCCAACTCGACAGGGGTTGATACAGCGCCAGTAATCAAACCTATGCCTTCACTGTATGTAAGGCCGATAAGTGTCAAGAAGAGACCGATACCAGCACCGGTAGCCAGCTTGATCGAACGCGGGATAGCTCGGGCAAGCCATTGTCGAAGACCGAGGATTGTGAGGCCGAAAAAGATGAGGCCCTCGACGAAGATGGCCGTCATGGCCACCTCATAAGGGACAGGTCCAGAGCCATGGAAGCCGACGACCTACGTAGAATCCACGTTAGAAATTATACAGGACGCCAAAGCAGGAATACGTACATCGTAAGCGAGATAAGCGTTCAAGCCCATTCCGCAGCTGATACCGACGGGCCTGTGCACAAAGTTAGCAGCCAATCATCGAGCTACCTATCGAGACTAACATGTTGGCGAGGGCACCAAGGAAGAAGGTGGCTAGAGCAGAGATAGCGGCAGTGGCCGTGACCAGATCACGCTTGACCTCATTCTTGCAAAGGAGATAGTCCGAGTTGGCGGCACAGATGGGGTCGTCGGGAGTCGAGTCGCAGACACAAGTGCCTCCACTGTCAGCGACAATGCTGGAATTGACAGCCAAGATATATGCCATTGCGAAGAAGGATATGATGCCTGCTCGGATCTCAGTCGTGAATCGGGAACCAGGTCGCTCGCGGGGCTAAAGCCTTGGGTCAGTGCGATTCTCTTTGCAATACAATAATACTTCTTTGGGTGGCGTTCGCTCACATGGCCAGATCCCTCCAATTGAAACCAGTGGCCTACGCGACTGTTGGCCACGCCATCGTTGATTCGACCAATCCACCCCATGATGGTGAAGCTCTTGAGCAGAAGCGACGCGATACAATGGCAGAAGAAAACAAACGATTTGAAGGAGGAAGAGGAAAAAGTGAAGAGAACAGGCCCGACTAAGACCTAAGAAGATTCCGTCAGCAGTGATTTATAAATAAGAGGCAACTGAAGACAGACGGCAAAGAGACAAGGGGCGGATGACCTTCGGCGGATCAATCGAAACAGGAAGGATATCCCTCTGGCGCATTTGAAACCTCTAGAACCTTTCCCGCGTAGCAACAGACAGTGTTGGGAGGGCGGGAGGTTGGCGCGGAGGCAACATGCATTAGTTAGAGTCTTGGAACGGCCAAGCGCACGGATTATGGGAACTATTTAGGGAGGTCACGTCGGCTTGGCGTTAACTAATCGCGGGCTATGATAACGCAAAGTGAAGGGTACCTTATTTGGCTGATAGCAACGCCGGGAGGTTGAGTTTAGTGGCGGTTTCAACGAGTCTCAGCTCTGCCTGGGGGTCGAGATGTGCTGGATAACTGGCCATAAGGTCTTAATTCTGGCAGCTAAGCTCATTTTTAGGCTTCATTTCAATGTAGTGGCGGGCATTCTGGTTGGTTCGGTTACGAGGAGGTGTGCAAATCCGGGCCATTGAACCGAAAAAAGGCTTATCTGGAAATTATCCCACCCCCCTTCAGATCCCTGTCTGTTGCAATTATTCTTCAACAGATTGAAATAACTCGCCTTATCCTAGCCTTGAAACGGAGGGGGCTTGTTCATTACATATTAACTTCGTATACTCCGTAGACAGGATAAGACCGGGACGAGTTGGCAATTTCATTGCGTATACATGCCCAGCAAGTCTCATCCCGCCCTTTGCAGTCTTTTGTCGATACTCTGCGAAACAGCTTTATCGCTGCTTACTTTTCCCATGATCTTATCGCTTCCAAAATGGCGACTCCATCTGATCACGTGTTACTCCGTCCTTTCAACGATGTGACTAAATGGGCCAAGCTTGCGCTTTCGCAGGCCAGTGGACAAGACTACCAACAGACGTCACTCAACCAATCTTCACAGTCGCTACTGAGAGAAGGAGAGCGAGCTTTGCGACGCCTGGTACCTTTACTTACGGTTTCGTCTCCTCAATTGACTGAATTCCTGAGATATCTGACTTTGCGCCATGGTAAGGACCAGCACCCAAGTCACGGCGGACGCTGACTGGCTAGTAGAAGATGTCATTTGTCAAGTTCGATCGATTGATATCTTGCTCTATGATTTTGAGGATTTCATTGAGCCGCAGACCTTTGACAAGGCCAAGTTTGATGAGCTCCAAGCTGCGACGAAGGAGTTGGCTATTACTCTTGTAGAAGAGATTACACGGTTTACAACAAAGTCGGCTCTGGAATCATCACCGGCCCCCTCAAAATTTCCGCCTCTTCCGCCTCTTCCACAACTTACTAGTCCTTCCGATGTGGCCAGATCCAGCTCTCAAATGTCAACGCGGCCTGCGAGATCTGGGTCTAGTCTTGGTACTCATCAGCAACGACCGTCCTTCGCCGGTGGTTCTGAACAGCGCGATAGATCTCACTCTGGGGGACGTGCTTTGAGAAATACTGATTATTCTACGGCACGGTCACCTATTGCGCCAAGTGGGCTCGCTTCCCCAGTCTCCTTGCCTCTGTCAAGCAAATACGCGACTCCAGAGCAAGACGACCAAGCCTACCGCTATATCCAGGCTCACCGACGACAAGACAGCGATTCAGACGCGATTCTAAACAGCTTACAAGGTCTAGATATCGGAGCCATCTCTCCTCCAAGCTCAGTTGCACTGTCTCGCAAGTCAACAGGCTACCAGAACGCAATCGACCATAACACACGAGGCTCCTTCGGTTGTAATCATCGGGATACTCCTCCACCGTCCGTGACTACTGAGCCAGTTTCGCAACACGACTGGTCTACGGTCATTGACCAACAATCAGCTGCTGTCCCACACCCTGTATCTGTAACAGCCTCCCAACGTACTAGCCCAGAATACCGGAATTCTGGGTCCTACAAACCATCTGCAGCGTTTCCTGAACATCAACAATTGTCCATCATCACACAAGGGTTAGCGCCATCCATTCGATCAGACGGAAGCGGCGCTTCAGGTTCCAAAGCAGTATCAACATCATCTAGCTCGATGAGGAAGGATTCTGTCTCTGTGAAAAGCGTTCACTCTCTACAGACCTATGAGATGGGACCAGACAGCTCTCTAGCCCTAATGGGTGGGCTATGTAGAGGAGCTCGAGCTTTTGCCTCTGGAGGTCCCGGACAGGCCATCAAAAGGATTGGAGGCGGTTCGGACAGTGCAATAAGACCCAGAGAGTATTCTCAAGAAATGTTGTTTGGGCAAATGCTGGATAATCCAACTGAGACGTTGACAGAACCAACTGCGCAGTGTCTTCATTGTGAGTACAAGACTCCCTACTCCCATTTGCGCCAGGACATGGATCAAGATCGTAAGTCGTTCAATCAACCACAATCGCTGTTAGAACCAAAGCTCAAAGGCAATTTAGCATTGGCCAGCCAGCAAACGAGAGGGATTCTTCACCGTCCGCGCTTTCTATTTAAATCCCATATTGCAGTCCGAAACGTCAACTCGGTGTACTTTGGCTGTCTCTTTTGTGACAAGACCAGGTCTACTCTCCAGGAGGACGACGCTACCGTTTTTCAGTCAATCGATCTCCTCTTTCGTCACATCTCTCGGCATACTCATCCCTTGCCGCATGTTCCGGGCGTGGAAGTAGTCTACGAACACAGCGATATCAACTCACGAGGTCGCCAAGACTGCGATTTATACTTCCCGAATTCTACCATGACAGCTCTGAACGGCATGTCCCGAGCCAACGAATCAACCCGACTCGCGTCGTTGCCGGTCGCCCGGGCCTTGAAAGACCACATCAGACGAAGTAATGAGAAGCCACAAGCCAGGCCTGATGCGACCTCGGAGATTCTACAGTTCGTTTCAGGAGCGAGGATAATTGGCATCGAGTTCCCGGAGAAGTGGGACGGGAAGTGGTGTCAAGGCTGGCACGACGGAGTATTTGGAACATTTCCAAGTAAATTAATCAGCCTGGATATGCCACGGCATGTCAGGATCGCTTCCCTACCGAACACGCCACGAACTGGAGTGGTCAGGTGGAAGTTCGAGAAGCAAAGGCAGCCTGGCTGGCTGGCACTCAAGAAAGGCGACATTGTCTATAACCTTGCTTGTGGGTTCTCCATCATCAACAACTTCACCAAGACTGGTTCTGACACTGACAATATCTACAGGGGAGGATCCACATGCGTGGTTCTGGAGTGGTTCAAATTCCAAGAGAGAGTATGGAATATTTCCTAGGTCTCATATCTTGATAGAGTCTATAAAAGACGGGTCGCTCAGTCATGAGGATCAAAGACATCGTCTAAAAGAAAAGACGCGGTTTGGTGGCTTGTTCACTAAGTATAAGTGAAAAATGCAGCAGCTTTATGGTATATTCAGAATGCTGATGGGAGGTTGATAAAAGCTTTGTCACATTAGACCCGATGCTATGTTTAGAAGATAGCCTCATTGTACTCCTTGCTGTATACCTTTGACTGTATGACTGGAGATCCGGTTTTAATATATTACAGACGCATTTTAATTGAGCCATGGTTAAAAATTAACGCCGCTTATTCTAAGTTATATGACTGCTTAAGGCACGAGTATCAAGCCTCAACGACCCTGTCCATACGGATAATTGAACCTGCCAGACTCTTCATAATTGCATTGTGATGACGATCTCCAACTTTCAGAGCGACTTGCCTGTTAACAATTTCTTGTTAGAAGTTAAAAGCTGAATTGTCTTGAACATCCAGCAGCTTACCCAATCGTCCATAATCGCCAACTCGAACTCGGATGATAGACGGGAAATGTTACCCGACGTTCAGCCAGCGATGCTTCCATTCCGTCGCCGTCGGGGCAGTGATTGTCCCGTAAGAACTAAAAAATAAATGATTCTAAATCTGCAAAACTCAATTGAAAACGGCCAGGCTAGACAACTGACCGAGAACCAGACTAACAAGAATGATGACGAGACTGTAAGCTAACCTAAAGCTAGGCTAGACAAAACGAGATTGAGCCATTGCGATCGGCAATCAAGATGGGCCGCTAGATGGGCTAGAACGTCGGAGGTCACGGATTAAATGTACTACCGAGAGAGATGAGAGCTAGTTTATCCGAGACACGGAACTTGGCCAGGGATACGCTAACAATTTTTGGCTTGCGGAGTTTTATATATCCGCTCCTCGATGCATCGAGGCTACCCTAAATGAGAGGTCTTTATAGCCGATATCAGTCCAAGATTTGTTCCAAGTGGTTTCAATGCTATAATAAAATAAACAATTAATACTAAATAATAAAGAGAGTAACGGTATGTTCCATATTTGCCAGCCGAGCCGATGTAGATTTACTCTAGAGATGCATTTTGAAGTACAGTAGCCTGTCTATATCTCAAGGCTTGTGCACAGCATCCCCACTCTGTCAATGGGATATTCAGTCGACATCTAGGGTTTTCTTTTCGAAACACAAAACAAAGAACATGTTGCTTTAAGAACATAAAAACAGGTGTCGTTGCTATGTCAGTGTAATTTTACTTGCCGATGCAACAATTCGCTGACACAAATCCCGAGAAATTAACCTTCAAGGGTCCGTAACAGCAGAGGCGCAGAGAAAGTTTATTCGCAGACACGATTGAAAACGTTGAGCTATGACCTCATTGCATGTGCCGAGACTCGCGAATAAGAAAATCAATCCGACGGAAACACCGCAGATGGACTTTTCGGGTCCCTCAGACACCGTTATCTACGATCTACCGTGACGTCACAATGCAAGATCGGAAAAATCTGAACGGAAACGAGTGGGAGAGAGAGTTACTCAGCGCTGCCTCACGGGTAAACGTAGCTGCCGGCCTCCGCGGACGACACCGCAAGAGGCGGACGGAGCAGGGATTCGCCATAACCCCCGACAACTCCGCAGGCCGCAGATCGACAAAGCCCACTGCACTAAGACACTGGCACAAACCTAATTGCTCACTTGGTTTTTCGCAAGCCAGCAAATCCCCGTCATCCCCAATGCGTGGCGGCGTCGACGGCCGCTGCTGTCGGACTAGCGGGGACGCAGGCAGCCCGACTGTAAGGACTAGATGGAATAGGGTGTCAGCGTGGCTGAAGTATGTCAGACGCATACTTTGGCCCTACCGAAGCTCCGACCACGTCGTTTAGCTAGGATGACAGCATTGTCGGGGTGCTGTCGAGCCCGGCACTTGGGGGAGTTGAAGTTTATGAGGTTGCTTCTATCTAACTTAAAGCCCAATTCATTTCCGCCCAGAAAGTCAGATCCCATTCCATAGACAGTTCACTACTTCTACTTTTTAATCTTAATTTGGCTGAGCTGATCAATTGCCTGACAACAGGTCAGAGGTGCTTGACTCTGTTTTTCGACAGTCACATTCCAGTCAGATTTACACAAAAACACAACAAACAACAGCCCCACGATTGAGAGAACCTTACTTTTCTTTGATTTGAACAACAGCTTCAAAATGACGGAGCGACATTCAATCGAGAGTCCACCAGACTCAATTAAAATGGAGCATTCAACGGGGAGTGAGGGCACATACACCCGCCCATCGCCCCTTACACGAAGCAACACTATGATCATGGACGAGCAAGACCAACAAGAACTGCAGAGAATCGCAACTGGCATTTCTCAACGCCGCAGACAGAGCTTCGCAACCGTCCCCTCCAGAATCGCTACCATTGACGAAGAAGATCCAGCACTAGACCCTGCCAACAAAGCCTTTGACCTGTCGAAATGGCTACCGGCTTTCATGCAACAACTGCAGGAAGCAGGTGTCGGTCCCAAGAGCGCTGGTGTCGCATTCAAGAACTTGAGTGTTTACGGCACCGGAGCGGCGTTGCAGCTTCAGAAGACTGTGGCGGATATTGTTCAGGCGCCGTTGAGGATTGGTGAGCATCTGAAGTCGGGCAAGAAAGAGCCAAAGAGGATTCTTCACCAGTTTGATGGTCTGCTGAGAGGTGGTGAAACGCTTATTGTTCTCGGTCGGCCTGGCTCGGGATGTTCCACGCTTCTCAAGACTATGACGGGTGAGCTTGAGGGACTGCATCTCGGAGAGGAGTCGATGATTACGTATAATGGTATCTCACAGAAGGATATGATGAAGGAGTTCAAGGGCGAGACTGGTTATAACCAAGAGGTATGCATCCCATCAATCCACTCTGACATTTACTGACGATTGTGAATAGGTTGATAAGCACTTCCCTCATCTCACGGTCGGCCAGACCCTCGAGTTCGCTGCTGCATGCCGTCTACCCACCGACCCCAAAAAGCTCGGCCTTGCTGAAACTCGTGAAGAAGTAGTCAAGGATGCCACCCAGATTGTCATGGCAGTCTGTGGCTTGAGCCATACGTACAACACCAAGGTCGGCAATGACTTTATCCGTGGTGTCTCGGGTGGTGAACGAAAGCGTGTTAGCATTGCTGAGATGATGCTTGCTCAGTCGCCAATGGCTGCGTGGGATAACAGGTGAGTACAAGTGATTTATATTTTGTGATGAGCTGTGACTCTAACATGAATATAGTACACGAGGTCTAGACTCCGCAACCGCTCTCAAATTCGCCCAAGCCATCCGTCTAGCCTCTGACTACACCGGCTCCGCCAACGCCCTAGCAATCTATCAAGCCAGCCAAGCCATCTACGACCTCTTCGACAAGGCAGTAGTCCTCTACGAAGGACGCCAGATCTACTTCGGCCCAGCCCGCAACGCCAAAGCGTACTTTGAGAAAATGGGCTGGGAATGCCCTGCTCGTCAGACAGCGGGTGATTTCCTCACCTCCGTGACGAACCCGCAGGAGCGAAAGGCTCGACCGGGCATGGAGAACAAGGTTCCCCGTACGGCGGAGGAGTTTGAGCTCTACTGGCATAACTCGCCGGAGTGTAAGAGGCTGAGGGAGGAGATTGAGGTGTATCAGCATGATTATCCTTCCGATAACCGCTCCGAGGCCATTGCGCCTTTGAGAGAGCGCAAGGCTCTTGTGTAAGTTACCCCATCACCTCAGAGGGTCAACGAAATGCTAATGATGTATAGTCAGGATAAGCGTGCTCGAGACAAGTCTCCATACATCATCAGCATCGCAACTCAGATCCGCCTGACGACCAAGCGCGCGTACCAGCGAATCTGGAACGATCTCTCCGCGACAGCGACACACGTCGCCATCGATGTAATCATGTCTCTGATCATCGGTTCAGTCTACTACGGCACTGGCAACGGGTCCGCAAGCTTCTACTCCAAAGGCGCAGTTCTCTTCATGGGTATTCTCATGAACGCACTCGCCGCCATCTCCGAGATCAACAATTTGTACTCCCAGCGCCCTATCGTCGAGAAACACGCTTCCTATGCCTTCTACCACCCCGCTGCTGAAGCTATCTCCGGTATCGTGGCGGACATACCGATCAAGTTCATCTCGGCGACTGTGTTCAATATTATCCTGTACTTCTTGGCTGGTCTTCGTCGCGAGCCTGGTAACTTCTTCCTGTTCTTCCTCATCACATACATCTCGACTTTTGTCATGTCTGCGATTTTTAGGACGATGGCTGCTGTGACGAAGACGGTTTCTCAGGCTATGATGTTGGCTGGTATTATGGTCTTGGCTCTGGTTATCTATACTGGTTTCATGATTCGTGTTCCGCAGATGGTTGATTGGTTTGGTTGGATTAGGTGAGTGACTTCTTACTTTCTACTGAGTGTCTGCTAACAGTCACAGATGGATTAACCCCATTTACTACGCCTTCGAGATCCTGGTCGCCAACGAATTCCACGGTCGCGAGTTTGACTGCTCTCAGTTCATCCCCTCCTACTCTGGACTCAGCGGGGATACATTCATCTGCTCAGCCGTCGGATCCGTAGCAGGCCAGCGAACAGTCAGTGGTGATGCCTTCATCGAGACCAACTACCGCTACTCCTACTCCCACGTCTGGCGCAACTTTGGTATCCTCCTTGCATTCCTCGTCGGCTTCATGCTCATCTACTTCGCCGCAACCGAGCTCAACTCCAAGACCGCTAGCAAGGCTGAGGTCCTCGTCTTCCAGCGCGGTCAGGTCCCCGCTCATCTTCAGGACGGTGTTGATAGGAGCGCTACGAATGAGCAGCTCGCTGTGCCTGAGAAGACGAATGAGGGTCAGGACTCTACTGCTGGGCTTGAGCCACAGACTGATATCTTCACTTGGAAGGATGTTGTGTATGATATTGAGATCAAGGGTGAGCCGAGACGTCTTCTGGATCACGTCACTGGTTGGGTCAAGCCTGGTACCCTCACCGCTCTGATGGGTGTTAGTGGTGCCGGTAAGACTACTCTTCTTGATGTTTTGGCTCAGCGAACTACCATGGGTGTCATCACTGGAGACATGCTTGTCAATGGAAGACCCCTCGATGCCAGCTTCCAGCGAAAGACAGGATACGTCCAGCAGCAAGGTGAATGACATCCTCGCATTTAGTGACTTGTCAGTACTAACACATCTCAGATCTTCATCTCGAAACTTCTACCGTCCGCGAGAGTCTCCGCTTCAGCGCGATGCTTCGTCAACCCTCAACCGTGAGCGACGAGGAGAAGCACGAATGGGTCGAGAAGGTCATCGACATGCTCAACATGCGAGACTTTGCCAGCGCCGTCGTCGGTGTCCCCGGAGAAGGTCTCAACGTCGAGCAACGCAAGCTTCTCACCATCGGTGTCGAACTCGCCGCTAAGCCCAAGCTCCTCCTCTTCCTCGATGAGCCTACCAGCGGTCTTGACTCCCAGAGCTCTTGGGCTATCGTCGCTTTCCTTCGCAAGCTTGCCGACGCAGGACAAGCTATCCTCTGCACCGTCCATCAGCCTAGTGCCATTCTGTTCCAGGAGTTTGATCGCTTACTCTTCCTTGCTCGTGGTGGTAAGACCGTGTATTTTGGTGATATCGGTCAAAACTCACGTACGCTTCTGGACTACTTTGAGAAGGAGGGTGCCAGGGCTTGTGGTGATGATGAGAACCCAGCTGAATGGATGCTCGAGATTGTCAACAACGCTACCAGCTCCCAAGGCGAAGACTGGCATACTGTTTGGAAACGAAGCCAAGAGCGTGTCGCTGTTGAAGCTGAAGTCGCGAGGATTGCATCTGAGATGTCGTCAAAGAACCCTCAAGACGATTCCGCCAGCCAGTCCGAGTTCGCCATGCCTTTCCGTGCACAGCTTCGAGAGGTCACCACGCGAGTCTTCCAGCAGTACTGGAGGATGCCCACGTATATCATGTCGAAGCTCGTTCTTGGCACGATCTCTGGTCTTTTCGTTGGTTTTTCCTTCTACAAGCCTGACAACACGTTTGCTGGCATGCAGAATGTCATCTTCTCCGTCTTCATGATCATCACAGTCTTCTCTACCATTGTTCAACAGGTAAGTCCCCTATCACCATTAGCTTTACGGTATACTGACCATTTTAGATCCAACCTCACTTCATCACCCAGCGTGACCTGTACGAAGTTCGAGAACGACCCAGCAAGGCCTACTCTTGGAAGGCTTTCATCATTGCCAACGTCATCGTCGAGATTCCCTGGCAGGCTCTTACTGGCATTCTCATGTATGCCTGCTTCTACTACCCTGTCATGGGGGTGCAGAGCTCAGCCCGCCAAGGCCTCATCCTTCTCTTCATGGTCCAGCTCATGCTCTACGCCAGTTCGTTTGCGCAGATGACCATCGCTGCTCTTCCTGATGCTCTCACTGCCTCGTCGATTGTCACTCTCTTGGTCCTCATGAGCTTGACCTTCAATGGTGTGCTGCAGGCTCCCGATGCTCTTCCAGGTTTCTGGATCTTCATGTATCGCGTTAGTCCTTTCACTTACTGGGTTGCCGGTGTTGTATCTACCGAACTTGGTGGACGTCTCGTCGAGTGTTCACGATCCGAGGTCTCTGTCTTCAATCCTCCATCGGGTCAGACCTGCGGCGAGTACATGAAGGCTTATCTCACACAGGCTCCTGGTCAGCTACAGAACCCTGATGCGACATCGGACTGCCAGTACTGTTCTTTGTCCAACGCCGACCAGTTTATGGCTGGTAACAGGATCTACTACACCGAGAGATGGCGCAACTTTGGCATTGTTTGGGCCTATATTGGCTTCAACATTTTCATTGCTGTTGCGTCTTACTACATCTTCCGAGTTAAGAAGTGGAACCTTGGAAAGAAGAAGAAGGCCTAAGCTTGCAATGAGTTGGTAGTCATCTCATACTTGTTTTCTTGGCTGGAGTCGGTTTTGAATCTCAGATTGGTCCCATAGTGGCAAATATTAGTCTTGTAATAGCATTTAAAAGTGTTTAATAATTTCACATTCTATTTTAACATTCCGTGGCCCCAATAACTTCAACCTCTGTTTGGTGCCTCATTATGCTAAGCTTCTCACTTCTGTGCGAGAACTCAAACCTAGGCCGAGATCATTTGTTTGGTTACATAACGAGGTTCATGGCTGTAATAAAAGTTTGTTTAGTGATACAGGTGTCTGATGTTCTTCTCTCATAGCGTCATGTCGCAGTGAGCGAATGTGTCAGACGATAATTTCTGACAGTCAGTGACTTTGTCTTGTGAAATACCTGACTATCTGGATTTGGCTGATGATGGATGAATCATAATGACTGACAAGGTTCAATTCATCCAGCGCCAGCGAATCTTTGAACAGCTTCCTGATCGAGACAGCCCCACCCGGCAGTGAGTCACGCGATCATCAGCATCTTGTCGCATCTGAAGTATAATTCGAGATGTTTATTTAAATGCAGACAGCGCTCTGCATTATTTACACATTTCTTACTGAACACTTGCTGCTCATCTAACACTACATTCACTTGCAATCATGTCATCAACGAAACCATCTTGTTCACTCTGTGATGTCTCCTTCGACAACAGTCAGGAGCATCGAGTGCATGCCAAGAGTGAGGCTCAGTAAGTTTCATTACATGCATATAATGCAAAACACGTGCATACTGACATATCCTCAGTGTCCAAGCCTTGAGGAATCGTGCGGCTGCTTCAGGTCTACTTGAGCAATTCAACGAGGACAGCGATACATTTTCGCATACAAGCAACGACCCAGAAGATGAGCTCTCACCTAGCGACGATAATAATGGAGACGAAACTTCGAACAGTGCGATCCCTGAATTTGACCCCACAAAATGCATCATCTGCCCTCACAGCGACGGTACCTTTGATGAGACCCTTCTTCACATAGAAACAGCTCACGGTCTACGGATACCGTTCCGAGACCGTTTAATCGTGGACTTGGAGACAGTCATATGGTATCTCTACTTTCTAGTGGCTACATATCGCGAGTGCATCTACTGCGGAACACGGAGACGAACAGTAGAAGGAATCCAGCAGCACATGAGAGATAAAGGCCACTGCAGGGTTGAATTGACAGACGAGATGCAAGAGTTTTATGATCTCGAGGGTCTGAAGGCTCATAGTCGAGATAACGCAGTTTCAGTCGATAACGAGAGTCTTCGGCTATCATCTGGCAAGATCCTTTCACACCGCGATGCTCCCGTCGCAAAACCGCGTCGAACATCGCCGCAGGAAGAATCTGAGGAGAAGAGGGCACCTCTTCCCAGCCACGCGGCTTCCGATGCACTTACAGCCAGAGATAAGAAAGACGCCGCTCTTGCGTCTCAATTAGCACGGCTTAGTGTCAAAGACCAACAGAGTCTGATACATCTGACATCATCAGAACAGAGGAGCTTTCTCCTGCAGAGAAAGAAGGAGTTGGATGCAGTTCGTCGGGAGGAAAGGAAGATGAGAATGAAGACGGAGAGATTGAGTAACAGGACTATGATGACGCACTTTAAGAATGATGTGCCCGGGAGGAGTAACGGATGAGGGGTGAAAAGGCTGGTCCCTTCTATTCGGGACATACATGCTTGTAGTTACGGACGACTTAACTAACTTGGCAGTGCTAGAATTCTTTGAGATACTAATGATCTTTATTTTCATTCACCATGCCGTGTATGTATGATCTATCGTGTTCTACGTGACTCTGTGAATTCTATCCGTTCAAACCAATTCGCATTCAATCAGACTCTCGACTCCATTCGCGACAGTCCAAATGTTGCTAATCTTAAGTCCAGCTTCTCCAAGTAGCTTCTCCCAGTTCTGTTGGGTACGTTCTCGCGAAGCAAGTAGAGTAAGCATCATAATATCCAAAGCCGTAGCCTCCCACTGAGCGCCAGTATTAGGGATGACGTTCTCGTTGATAAGAAGCTTGCTATAACCGGGCTTCATGGCAGCCTTGACTTGGCCCAGAATCTTGAGACAAGTCTCGTCTGACCAATCGTGGAGGACGGAGTGCATGTAGTATGCGCGAGCACCTGGGTTCCGGTTAGAGAGCGTAAAGATAAGGGATGTAGGGTTACTTACCTTTAATGGGCTGCTCGGTATAGAAGTCATACTTCATTCGCTCAATCTTGTTGTCTAGTGAAGTAATCTGATCAATAACGACAGGTAGATCCTGGAGGATGAGACGACCTGGCGCATCGGGGAACTTGCGGCAGAACTCTCCAATATCATGACCAAAAGAGCCGCCGATGTCGACCAGAAGAGCAGAGTCATCAGACTTCTCAAACCCATCGATAAGCTTCTCTTGGACTGGGAAGAAACCCGCATCCATCCAAGACGGTCGACCTTGACGGTAACCGCCCATATGAAGATGGAATAGCTGACCGTATGGCGGGTTGGTGTGAAGATGCTCGAAGAAAGTCTTTTCTGTCTTGTAGCCAAGCTGCAGGGGAGAGTTGCTTATGTCAGCGGCATCTTTCCATGAGTTGATGTCGGCCCATTCATGGAATTGACCAAGGGCGTTGAGGCAAGCTCCAGAACTAAAGATCTTGTTAGCATAGGATATATACCAGAGCCTAGGATGTTCTTACATGCAAGGGTAGCCGGCGTTGATGAATGGGAAAGCCATCGACTTGATGAAGTTTGTGGCTTGGTATGTATCCTGATCAATCTCGGTGATGTATCCCATGGACGAGACATGTCGCACAAGACGAGCTGCTTATCGTTAGTAACATATTACAGGAGATGAGATAGTGATGCACTCACCTAGAAGAGCAGGCTCAATGTTCTTCTCCTTCGCGACATCAGCGACCTTGAAAGGCCCATCGATCTTGGCGACATGAGTCCAGACTTCCTTAACGGTACCAGCCGTCAAAGCGCAGTGAAGCGATGGCTCGGCCCAAACATGACGAAGCATGGTTTCTCTAGGAGTCTCAAGTGACTGCCACAGGCTCTTGGCCTTGGCCATGAGCTTGAGGCGAGCTGTCGGGTCATCACTATCTAGATCACCACCAAGGGCACTAATCTCTTGGATCAGAGAGGGGACGGCTTCAATATTGGCGGCGTTCAGAGCGATGGATACATCAGGCTCTTCCGACTTAGTACCGTTGGCATCTGGGGTGCCGTCTGAAGATCCAGAGGTGCTCAAAGCTGAGACGGAAGTCTCGAGCTTCTTCTCGGCTCCGCGGTGTTCCGTTTCCGGGATGGTATATCCGTTTGTGTGAGAAACAGTTGTGTCAGCCATAATGAAGGACTTTGTGAAAAAGAAAATGGTAGCAAGGTAGGTAATGTCAGCGACCGAGTGATTCAGGAGAGATCAACAGCAATAAAAAAGAAAGGAAAGCAGCAGAAGTGTCCAGAGCTCGTCAATGCATGGCATGATAGCTTGGCTGTTGGCCGAACCTAATCCTCCAACCGTTACAGGTCCATTCTCATGCATAAAGTGGTCAAAACCGACCAACTGGACATCTTGACAGAGGACCAGTCGTTCGGGTTGCATTCAGAAGATCTTCGAAACGACCTGACACCACCTTCCTGGTAAACCTTTTGCATACCAAGGATATGACAAGATGCAGTGATTCGTCTGCGAGTGCTGATCACTGGATCATACGACGACATTGATACGTTTGACGACGGCACAGAGAACGATCTGCATTAAGTGAACGGGTATCTGGGACAAAGCTCCGTTGCGAACCTGGGAATTGTAACGTTGAACCAACAGCGTGGTTCTGATCCTGATCAGGGGCTTCGCCGAGTGCTACGTCGAACCAACACAGTTGGCTCAAACCCTTGTAAGAGGGGAAAGAGAGGACAACTTGACACCAGGCCCAAAGCAAGCGAAGAGATGGCGAGAAGGTGGAACAGATCCTTGGAAGTAAACGAAGTTCATCTGAAGACTATAGCTTCTTGGAGTTGATGGAAACATTACATGGAGGCATGGCAGAATAGTATGCTTCTTTATAACATACTCACATGTAATACAGAAGAACCTCAAATATCAGAAAGTATGTTACGGAGCAATGTGGTCGCCAAGAGTGGAGCCAACAGTTGGTAACTGGTACCGGGAAATTGTGCCGCTTCGCCAATTGAGCCGCTTTTGGGTCGCAGTGTGCCAAGCAATATGACGACTGGGAATAGCCGAATATACGAGGAACGCGATATAAGTACGCGGTAAAGCGTAGGAACTCGCTCATGTCATGTCTCGATATCTTAATAGACAGCATCTATCTTCGCTCTCTTTGCCACTGCAGTGGTCTGATCAGAACATGCCAGGAATTGTCTTTCGCGGCAGAGATCGAAGAGGTATTAACCATCATATCAGTTGGTTCTGATGCCAAGCAAGGGTTGCAACAATCCTTGGCGACACATCCTTCGGAAGGTTTAAATCGACATGTTGACCCCTGAGTCTCAGTCTGAGTCGGGGAAGCGGAAATGGCCCCCACTATCCGTAACGGTTGTTGGTTGTTGGTACGCGTCAACATTCTGCAACCTCACTCCACCGAAAACCTTGTCCTTTTACTCCAAGTCTGCCCACCTTGCGAGATTTAGCCACTTCAACGGTTCAAGTCGGCCAAGTCAAGAAATGTCGACACACTTAGCGATAGAAAAAGCACTGTTTCGGGGGATGCGGCATCATGGTTGCTCATCCTTCAACAGCGTCGTATTAACAAAGATTCCTTTTCACGTTACCAAAACTTAACCCTGGCTTGCGACAAGATTCCTGACAAAAGGTTCGAAGATCCATGGTATAGCATGGTTGGGCTCCTGTGCCTCTCATCAAAC